>CM023608.1:24190998-24245998 GCA_013358685.1 Antennarius maculatus
CCATGTCATTCTTGTTGTAGATTCAGGCCTTGAATCCACAACCGCTAATCTCAGGCGTCGTATCGCTTTTCCTTTATCTCTCGTTACCGATAACTGATTATTAAACCTATTGTTTTCCACCAGTCCATTTAAAAAACACAATGGAGGCGTGCGATAGCATCACTGCTTTCTTTTTCTCGGCGAAATAGATGAAATAAAAACAGCTTTATAGATGCTTAAAAAAAATGCAAAGACAATTAAAGGCAAATTGGATATATTCCTTTGAAAAGGAGCTATTGATTGTTTGATGTAACCAGAGGTAAGTTGTTGCCGTGGTACTGCAATCATCAACCAAAATATTTGGTTCCAAACATTTTGTTGATCTCTTTATGAGGGAGCAGGAAATGCCGGGGTCTTACGAAGTGGAGTTAGGATCATATGAGGATTGTAAATCGTATTTAAAGCACGGGTTTTGCGTCGGTGATGATTTAATGCTTGGATTAAAATGACAAAATGAAGTGGTTGCTTCTTTCTCTGCTCTCTTAGTCTCTCAGACTGGACAGTTTTTCTACCACATAATGTGAACAGGAGTTACAGCATACGTTCTCTGACTAGTGTGATCGATATGTGATGAAACACAGTGACGGATGTCCACTTGATGTAAAGGTGGTGAGCGGAAGACGTAAAATACATATACACCTTCCATCGCCGTAACACAACTCCCAGAGATCTGAGAGTTACTTTAGCTACAAGAGGAGGTAAAAACTACTCTAGATTCATAGCTCTTTGTTTTTGACTGGTGTACAGTAGGACCCCTACATCCCCCATCTGTCTCCTCCTGACTCCCGATCCAGGGTAAAGTTGCCCTCCGCTCGCTAACGGAACAGCAATTTTATCACCTTTATGAACTTAAAATGCTGAGTGAAAAACTGCAGATCTGTTCCGGATCGGTATCTACGGTCAACTTCACCCCGCTTTCATTTCAGATTTTCTCTCCGGTCCTATCGGCGTATGAATGTGCCGACCGGTGCTCTTGTCACGTGTAGTTTTGTCTTTCAAAGCTGCGGAAAGCCGACGGAGTGGCCAGTTTCCTCATGGAGAGGCTATCAGTCTTGGCCGTGTCAGGCCGTGCTCCAGACTTGCTCCTGAGAAAGGGGTTTCTGGTTCCTGCCAGAACCCGCCCCCCTGGACCAGGCCCCCTGTCTGCTCCCAGACCCGGTCCCCTCTCCATCCTCTCACTCACTGACAGGCTCTTCCGGTGCGGAGGGGCCAGCGTGAGGGAAGGATGGGAGTCGTCTGAGGAGCAGCTGTTAGCTCGCTCCAACCTGGAGAGGGGGGAGCAGAAAGGGGCCCCACTGGGTCCACTAAGGCCGCCTAGACGAGGGGTATCAGGGTCCGGAATCAGGTCCTCGGGGTCCTCTGGATCGGATTCGGTGTGACTGAGCTCTGCCTCTCGCTCCGGGTGAGAAGAAGCAACGTCTGGCGGCTTATCAAAGGGGAATGAGGTGGATCCTCCTGGGGAGTTTGAGCGTTCTGCGGGTGTGTATGGAGTCGAGACGTAGCGCGTGTCGATGCAGTCAGTGATGCTGGTGTACTCTGCAGCTTTGACCTGCACCCCCGCCCCCAGTCCACTATAGCAGCCTCTGGGCGTGAACATGAGGCTGTGTGATTTGACCAGAGGAGGCTCGTCCAGGAACGACGTGCCCGCTGTGGAGAGGTACCGGCTGCTCTTGGAGCGTTCCAGGAGCCCTGCTGAGGGAGGTGGGGATGGTTCTATCTCCCAAGGAGGTAAACTTGTGTCCGTTAAGAGGTGGGCAGAGCATAACGACAAATCGACGGCCGCACTGTCGTCAAACATGCCTCCGGCCGTCCCGCTGCTGCCTGCGCCGCCCTCCGAGTGTCTGTCGCCCATACCGGCGGTGGCGACGCCGCTGAAGTCCGAGCCTCCCGGCAGCACCGTCTCCAGGGTGTCTGACTGCAGCGAGCAGTCTCTTTGCAGCGGTGGGACCACCCGGAGAGGATCCAAGAAGACCTCTGCAGGCCCCACCTCCTCAGAGGTCGAGACATAGATATCGATGCACGACGACGGACGGTGCTGCTGTGAGACCGACAGTGTCGCCAAAGGGAGGGGCTTAGACTCCTTGGGGGCGGCACCTGAGGACACTGATTGCGAGCTGTTGGCTCGGTGGAGGCTGAGCGAGCGTTCCTTGAAGAAGCTCTCGGCTCGCTCCGCTCCGCTTGCCCGTTCCACGCCCCGGCATCCGACATAGAACGAGTGGCTTCTCGTCCGCGTGGCCATGCCCGTGGGAGAAGGAGGAGACATGGAGCCCTCCGCCGCTCCCTCCAGCGCCTCCTGCAGGCGGTAAGCATTGCCTTCCGTGCTGTTGAAGCTGCTTTGACGCAGGATGTACGCTGCCTCTGTGCACTCACCCTGGCGGAGTATGTACGCCGAGTCTGTGCAATCGGAAGAAGTCCGGGAACGCACTTTGTTGACCTCCCCGCGCTCGACGCCCGTCACGCGCTCCAGCGCCACGGCGATCCGTCCAATCAGCTCCTCCATTTGAGCCAGACGGATGTCGACTGTCTGCAGCGAGGCCTTCATGAAGTGTTCCCTTTCATTGACTTCCTCCAGACGCATCGCCATATTCTCCACCCTGATGGAGAGGAGAGGAGAGATTAACAGAGGACAACGGAAAACAGGGAAAAGAGAGAACAACAAAAGGGGAGAATGAATCCAAACACGGAAAATCTGAACATCAAAACCTCAGCGGTGTAAAAAATATTGATATGAACGACACCAAGAAACAAACAAGAGATGAAAATGTAATCAATATTTATGAAATGTGCTCTATCATAAATGAAGTCCCTTCCTCCCCCCCTGGACTCATTCATACAACAGTCTTCCTCAGGCTGAAGGCTTTAGATTGAATGCAGACAGACGTTTTCTTCGCAGCTGTGTCTGACCTTTCTGAAGTGACTCTGATCCTCTCATCATTAGAGGAGTGGAATCTGTCATCCTTCTCCCTGAAGTACTCCTCGATGCACTGCTCCTCAAAGTCGTGAACCTTCTTCAGCTCATCCTCGGTGATAAAAAGTTCTGCGGATCAAAGAGTTGAAGGAAGTGATAAAGCAGCAGTTTCATATTTAACCAATTGATTGACAGGACGAGAAGGGCCAATCCCGTTTCTCCCTTTTGCACTAGCACTTGTCCCCCTAATGTGTCCCGTTTCTTTATGGGATGGAGTGGTAGCAGTCAACCAGACTTCCTGACGGTCCTTCAGTCACGATGTTTTCACATGCAGGCTCAAAACGGAGGAGATATCGATAGAGAATCCCAGAATGCTTTCCCAACAGAGGCAGCGTAAATGAAAGTCTAACTATCTACGGAAAAGGAAATCTGCTTGGGGACGTGATTGTATTATTTGTTTGCTGAAGTATAAATGTGTTGACAATATTTTAAATGTGATATATCTTGAAGAGTGACACCCCATTTCCTAAACAAAGAGGGCAAGTCAAAAATCAAGCGGCGATTCAAAACCAACACTGAAAACAAGTTTATAAAGAATTTCCTGTGACGCCTGTCGAGAGTTTGTCACACTCATCTGCCACTCACTCAGTCCGTAGTCCCTCTCGTCATCGTCGTGCTTACGCCAGCGACAACACAGATGCTTGAGGACCATGGTGATGTGACTGAAGATGATGAGGGGTGGTGGGAGGACCGGCCGCTCGTGGAAGGTCATGATGAGCTGGTAGCGCTGGAACTTCCACACCTGGTTGGAGATGGACTTCACCTCGAAGAACGTGTTACTATGACAGACAGCCAACACAATAAAAGGATGCTGTAATGTGAAATGTGATTAAACCCGGTGTTGTTTTTCTACAATGACTAAACTGGCTTTATGGATTATTCCCCGATTAAAACTAGATTAAAAAAAACTGCAATATGAAGAGACCCTAATACTAGTGACAGTATTCTATCAGCTGTTAGAACTAAAGCTTACGTACTTGAACACAGCTATGAGTAAGTTGACCAGCAGAATGTTGGCCACCAGCAGATAGCATGCCATGATGGCCGGGACAATCCAGGCACCGGTCTTACAGGGGGCCAGGGTCACCACGCCATCTTCTGTGGTGATGTTCTGCCCACAGGGGGCTGCACACCACCAAAAAACAAACAAACACACACAAGTTAACGCCATGTTACCCGTGTCTGCAGATAGAGACTAGAATTCATCGTGGAGTAGAAATTAATTGATGCAAAACAATTCAGAAAATCATGCAAACACATAACGGAGGATAGAATAAATACATACATGTATGTAGAATAAAATAAACCCTGAGCATATTAAAACAGAGAACACATGAAATACTCAAACACATTCTGCACACTTACAAAGTTACAAGACAACAACGACAAACGAGACAAGCAGACAAAACAAACACATAACTGCAAATTTTGCAAACAAACAAGAAGCATAATCTGGTTTTTATGCTTCTTAACGGGGGGCGGGGGGGGAGACTGGAACGAGTGGACACTAGAATGGTTGGGGGTCATGTTTGGAAATGTGCACCTGGAAAACGAAAGACACAAGAAAATGCAATCGTCACATCTCATCACAGCTTGTGTTCCCAATATATTTAAACATGCGGTCGATGTTTGAAATATATTGTCACATATGTGCGCCATAGCTTCATTCAGCAATGGTTGGTTGATTGCTTTGGTTTATCTGGAATGTAATTAGGATACATTGGATGTTTTTTCCATCTGTGATGGTTCAGTTGCTGCGGCTTATCTGGGGAACATTCAGCATTTGTTCTTGGTTTGTTTGCCTTTGAGATTCATTCATCAATGCTCGATGTTCAATTGTTTCACACGATGCAGCCCAAAGATAGAGAACTGAAGTAATTTTTTCTGGTGTTTTTTGGTTTTCTAAGTTTTATCTTCGTAAAAATTTGGATTTAAAAACTCTGACAACTGAACCACGTGAAAAAACAGGTTACAGACGATGAAAGGTGGCTGAGAAATATTTATCTGTGTGCATGTTTGTGTATTTATTCCAGCGTGCTGCGATAAAGAGAAATGCTTTCTGATATTATATGTTTGGCGATATTAGTAGAAATAGTTCGGCAACATTGCACTTGCTCCAATGAGAAGCCGAGCTGACGTTAAGGGGGAGGGTGGTATGGTTTCTGTGCCAGATGGTGTTAACATGGCAGGTTCAGCTCTTCAAATGAAGCTAACTACGCAACAGATATGGAAGAATCATCAAGGGAATATCAAACATTTTAACTTTGATAGTTTCTCTTGATGCGTCGTCGACTGACTGGAAACAAACAAACAAACAAACAAAAAAAAAACCCAGAATATTGCGACTCATTTGAAAAGTGCTGCTGCCATGTAACGGCGCCATTTGCCAGCCAGCATCAAAGTTAGTAAGGGTAAAGTTGCTTAGAAGATAGAGCTTGAGGTAAAGCCGCTAGATAATCGATTGATTTGATATTATGAGGCCTTCGTAGTCTTTAAGCAAACTCTTGGGATTTAAATCAAATGCTGTCTCGATGTAGCAGCTAACCCAAGATACCAAACACGCAACTTTAGCCTTAGAGCGCGTGGAGCCGCATGCACACTTTTGTCTCGAGTGGCTTCTCGCAGTTGGAGTGGGCATGACATGGTGGTAATGTAAAGATGATGGAGGAGAGGTGGGATAGGTAGATGCGGTTAAACTGAGGTCTGTTATCTATGGATTTACTGGGATTTTGACTGCACTGGGAAATGTGCGATGGACCATTACTACGCCAGCTTCCTTGAGTTCGAAAGTAATTTTCGACCAGCCAGAGTTTTTCATTCAGCCTTTGCTGTAACTTCCTACTATGCATATCTGAAACAAAGAATGAAAACATTATTTCAGATCTCTTCTCTTTGGGCCACTCCTCACACCCTGTGCACACCATCATATGCTCTACCAACAGAACAGCACACAAATACACTCTCGCGCTCAAAGACATTTTCTCACTCGCAGTCGGATTTATTGAGTCTTTTTTTTTTTTTTTTAAATCTACAGGACGTAAAAATAATGTCGAGACAAAACAGATTCCGGACAGACTTGAGTAAAGTTGACAGAAAGTTTATGCAGATAAGGTGACACAAAACAAGAACTTCCCTACGATGCAACTCATCTTGTGGTGGAGTGTTTTTAATATGCATTATAAAGAATACATTTTACAATTTTATTGTATGTAATGTATTTGTAGAATTTAAATATATCAAAGCTCTAAAACTCTGGCCCTTGACTTACGGTCGATCTGGTCAGCAAACACCTCGCCGTAGATCATCCAGTAAGGCATGAAGAAGATGTTCCTGGCTAGCATCCAGGACGGGTCTTCGTTGGGGTTGAGGATGGCCTGACGCGCCACCCCGAAACTCATCAGCACCACCAACATGATGATCACAAAATACATCATGTCGATCATCTGACGTACAGGCAGGGTGGGGTGAGAGCGGGAGGATGGTCAAAGAGGGGAGGGAAGGGGTGAGCGAGAAGAAAACAGAGAAGAGTTGTTGGGTATTTAAAGACTAACAAAGACAAACAAACAGTAAGGGATGGATGAAGTGTGTGGCTGAGGTCCAACGAGAGCACCGGGGCGGGGGTGTCGCTCCACGACGTAGCTCTGATGATGAATAATGGTCAGATGGTGGCGTAAACACACACAGCGGCGGCTTTGCTCTCCATGTTTGTCTGTTGCTGCTGTTATTGTTTACTGTTGTTTTCATCCTCTTTCTTTTCCCCCTTCCAACCACTGATGGTCCAGATGTATAATAATTATTCTATTCTATCCATGAAGCTGAAACACACCTCAGAAATGGTCTCATTTTAAATTTAGCTTCTTCTCTCTGTGCAATTGTTGATTTTCATATCAAACAGACAGTTTGTCTCCAGCCCGTGTCAAACACAGCCGGATCAGACACACACACACACAGGTTTGAGCTTCTGAACCCGACCCGGGGTTGTTTTCATGTACGTGTCGGAGGCTCTGATCTTGTGCTCTTTGAGATCGGATAACGAGGCTCCATTAGGATCGAGCCTGAACGCCACGTACACATCGAATTTTGGATGGCAGGGCTCGGTTTACTCTAACCATCTGTCCGGGTCTCAGTGAGTATAAAGGTAGGGGGAAAATAAAATTAGATCTTATGAGTGATATCATCAACAGAGAAGGACGAGCATGATCACCGGGGAGTATTTTGTTTTTAAAAAGACAAAAAAGTTTTTTAAAAATTCAGATATCTAAAATAAACTAAAATTTCTCTCTTGTGCACATGTAACCATGGAAATGTAAAAAACAGAAGAAAAAAAAATCACAATTAATGACATAAAATTACCGCAGACTTATATTCAGCGTTCAGTTGTGGGTAGAAAGTTTAATATAAAATATTAAAGTATATACTCTAGAAATGAAAAATTACCCCATTTTTGCCACCCACTCCTCACTTCATTCATGCAGGGAATAAAAAGTACACACACACACACACACACACACACACACATACATACACACACCGCCCCTGTCTCTTCTCACCATCTTGCCAATCATCATCACATAGGGACCCAGATATTTGTTGACCCCGAAGATGTCCAGCAGCCGGATGTACCAGTAGATGATGTTGACGCAGTAGATGACCCGCCCGTAGCTCATGAGCGGGGGCTCCTGGAGGCGCAGCACCATACCGACAGAGAATATCAGGATGGCCATGAGGTCCGTGATGTTCCAGTATTCCTGGAGCCACACCTTCACCTTCTGTAACAACTTCCCCGGCTCTGACATCAGGATCTGGAGGTGGGTTGGATGGAATGAGTTTAGACAGGAATGCAAGGATGTGGAAAGCAAACGCACTGTATCAAGACAACCACTAGGGGGCAGTGCGAGCTCACCAATCGGTCATTTATCAGTTGTCTGAGGAGGGACATGGGTTTGAAGCTGACACAATGATTAAAGCATGTCATACTTAAAATATGACTACAGCCGCACAACGAGGGAGAAGTCAAATATCTTCTTTTTTCTTTCTTTGTTTTCCTTTATCACCTTTCTTTCATTTTCACAAAACTCTTGCAGCTTCCTTTCCCTTTACCTCGCTTCTCTCCACCAGTGATGACTGCTTTCTATCGATTGTGAGCTGCTTGATGATATGAGCGTAATGTTTGCTGACAAGCTTTGCATCTTCAGTTCACTGAGCAGCGGTGAAGAATTGATTATTGCGCGTTCAGGACGGTTTTGACGCTGCTGGGATTGACGGTACCTCTCTCATCTTCTCAATGCCGTTGGTGAAGATGTAAGCGATGACGATCCACTCTTGAGGAGAAGGCCACAGGTCCATCTTGACCAGGACAATGTAGTTGAAGAGCATCAGATAGCCGACGTACGCCATCTGTGTAAAAACACACACAGCAGATGCTCATCATTGGCGGGGGGGGGAGATGAAGAGAACTACATCAGTACAGTTCAGCTGGCAGAAAAGGGCTTCTGGGAAAACTGCTTAGTATGAGGAACTGCTCCAACTGACCCTTGCTCCACCTCACGTTCATGCTGTCTTTCAGATCTGATAATAGATGTCAGGACACTCGACTACCGCACTTCCACACTTGGAATGCAAATATCCCTCACGAATCCGCGGCTGTGTCTATTTTAAATACATCTCCGCCGTCTGCCTGCGGTTCTTCAGCTGCTCATCGTGATACAGACTCGATAACATTTTTTTTTTTTTTTCTACATTATGAGATTAACCATCTAAGATTAGACCCGGAGGATTTTGACAGGAATGTATTGAAAATCAACATTTTCGTGTTCTCTTTATTCAAGGTCACAAGCCTGACATTCCTAGATTTCAATCAGGATTTTGATTGTTTTGTTTCAGCGATGAGTGAATGAATTTTTTTCCCGTTTGAATGTATTTGACAATGATTCAGAAGGAGATACAGAAACAATGAAAAAAATATTTACATATTTAAATTATAAAGTGACTCAGTGATTACATTAACATGTGACCGCCTGTCATTCAGTCCCACATAACTGATCAATATCACTTTAACTGGACGAGTGCCGTGAGTGGATGACAGGCGTGAAAACAAACTCATCTGGAGGTGAAGAAAACACAGAATCTAAGCGTAATGTAGAAACTCGTAAAATTTATCTTGAGGAAGGTGTGTGTGTGTGTGTGGGGGTTGGGGGTGGGGGTGGGGGCAGAGAAAACAGGATGAAACAAAATATTTTCTCAGCATAAATAAACAGCGAAATCCCTTCTGGTGATGTTAAGAGATGTTTTCACTGGACAAGCAAATTGAAGGAGCTGAGACGAGGTGCTCATATCGAAAACACACACACACACACGCACACACACAGGCGCAAGCATTAGAGAACTCAGATGGGCAAAAACACACTCAGTGTGCAAACACTCCTAGATTAAACCTTTCAAACAGAATAATATTTATTTATTGTAATAGTTCATCATTCGGCGCTTTCAGCATGTGTGTGTGTGTGTGTGTGTGTGTTTGTGTGTGTGTGTGTGTGTGTGTGTGTGTGTGTGTGTGTGTGTGTGTGTGTGTGTGTGTGTCCACCGATAGCACAAAACCTCCTGGTTTGATTTTTCATCTCTTTGTTCTTCCCTCACTGTGTTGTAACCATCGCATCTTGTTCCCGCCAAATTTTTCCCACCCCAGTAAAGCTGAGAAATGACAGGGTGGAACAGCGGGTTAATGGGGATATCTGCACTGTGCTACTACGAACTAACGGCAGGGAGCTGGAAATTGATGATCCTGCAGAAACACAGTTAGCGCTGACGGCGCCAGCGGGAGGACGATCATGTAGGTGGTGCTGCTGAAGCTTCCACTGACCGTATGGAACCAGAACTTGACAATCGGCGCGTTGTAGAACTCGTATATCTTGCGGCCCATGGGAATGAGGCGGTGGCGATTCTGAACCTCCTCCACGTCCTTCTTTCTGGATGTTTCTGTGGTTACCTTACCCAGCATGGCCTGGGGGGAAATGTAAACCCCACACGGAGCGAAGGAGGAAGTGAAAGATGTGAGGGATAAAAGGATGGCGAGAGTGCAAAGAGGGAAGTGTGACGAATGGGAAAGACAGAGGAGGAGGAGGAGGAGGAGATGGGGCGACGTGGGGGAGAGGATGTTGATGAAGGTATGAGGAAAGGGGGGAGGTGGGATGATGGATGAGTTGAGCAACAAAGAAAAACAAGGAAAAAAAAGGAGAAGGAGGAGAGGGTTACATTATGGCTACTGAATAGTTTAAATATCATCATGAAAAGAAGCAAGCACAAGCAATGCCATCATTCCAAAATGTGAAATGTGTGTTTGAGGTGGGGTGTCGGGTGAATGCTGGTAACACAGTATGACGCAGACAGGGACACTCATGGATTGTGTCTCAGACAACAATTAAAGAGGCAGAAGAGAGACGAGGTAACGACAGACAGGAGACAGAGAAAAGAGGGTAAAGATAAGACACAGATATCTCATTTCAATCTGTGACACATTTCGGTATCCATGAGAGAGGGCTGGGTGGCCGTTGCTTTTATGGGTCATGATCTTAATGTCGAAGCAACACCAGACCTCCGAGGGAGGTCAGTCGTGGGATTGTATTGCGTGTTAACACGTATGTTACCCTGCAAAGCAAAACGCAGTAACGACAGATTTAACATCATGGCAGAATAGAAATCGAAATCCCAGACGAAAACGTCCGTTCAGTTTTTTATGAATTGGTTTGGAAATCAGTCCAGTTTTTATAAAGAGGAGACAAACAGAGAGAATATACAGAAATGTTCTCGAGTTGTTTGGGAAAGTTAGAAAAAGTTCCGTATACACCAAAACTTAATCAATCACACCTTACTTTTGGCAAACTTTACAAAATATCGACTTTTGGTTCAGTAGTTTGTGGAAAAATTCAGGAAATTGTTGTGGCTGTGATAATAAATGAATATAGAATAATCAAAGTTGTTTTATAGCTCAAGTTTGAGCCTGACGTCTTTTCATGCGACTGTAGTTACTGCGTTCAGTCTCTGTCAGGCAACATAGGAGCCCTGAGCAAACATATAATGTTCAGTCTGTTTATATCGGAACAGTAATGATGAGACCTTCACTGAAAAACCCAAAGAATATAACAACAGTAAATAATACGGGGATTTCTATTCTGTTTTCAATCATGAGACACATTCAGCCAAAGGTTTGTCCATGGCTCACTACAAGGGTGTAAATCACACCGTGCCTCAGCTGCACTGAACATGTACGCTATATGATCAGTAAGTGGACAGAAGCTTAAACACAAGCTCTAACATTTGTCAAAACGTGGTTTATCTGAAGCATCTGCGGATAGGACAATACAACCTCCCTCTGTGGTGTAGCAGTCTGGGTATTATCTGTATGAATCTCTGCGTGATTCATAAGTATCTGAGGGTGCATTTGTACAATCAGAAGCCAGGACAACAGGAAGGACTCGTTGCAAATGCGTCCTTCGGTAGCCGTGTTCTTTGTTGAACACATCGGTGCCTCAAGAACTGCATCAGCAAAAACTGTCCCGTTTTGTGAAGCTTTGTTCTGGCTTGCTGGCTGTGCTCAATGCAGATGGAGAGTATGTACAGTGGTGCTGAAAGGCATCCAATTTCGGTCCAATCACTTAACGGGACAAACAGATTCAGTTTTTGTGTTAAAATTGCCCCTTTTGGACTCCCGTTCTCGATTTCAACACATAAACTGGATCTTGGTGGCGTCTCCGGAAATGATTAGGTTGAAATGGAATGCGTCCTAATCCTGCTGTACATCCACGTCTATGAAGATGGACCAACTCTTGCACTGTGAGCCGGGAGAAGGTGCTCAGACTCTGCATGATTTAAGCTCTGCAGCGGCAGAAGGGAATGGTTATATAATGCAATAGCCTGGACCTCCCATGCTCAGCAGCCAACATGCTGAGTGGTAGCCACCGTCATGATGGGAGAGAGTGAGGGGCAGCAATCGGCTAGCATACAGTACTGTACCTCAATTGGAACTGAGCTTGAAGAGATAAAGAGGTAGAGGCAAAGAGAAAGGGCAGCAACACAAACACAGAAGCAAAAGAAGCAAGAAGAGAGAGAGAGAGAAGGGTCGGGAAACAACGAGGGGGCCAAAGGAAAACCAGGGAGAGGTAGAGGAGAGAGATGGAGGAAGAAACATACACGAGGGAACCCACAAGCGGCGACAGACTGAGACGCTACAACTCCAAGAACATGTTTTTTTCTGAAGACGATGAGAAACAGGAAAGGCCAATTTGACCAGAAGGGTCCAGCCGGCCGGAATAGAGAAACAAGTATGTGTGTTTGTGGAAAACTGTATGTGTGTGCGTGCATGTCGACGTCTCATGTGGACACAAACAACATTGTACACTTGGTCCACGCAGAATCGGGACTATGTGTTGAACAATCAGCTTTACAATCAGGACAAAGCATGTGACTAACGTTGGACTATGTGTTTAGGGTCTGAGATGCGGGGCTGAGGTGGGTTCTCTCACCACGGAGTTGTACTGCGTCTCACAGTAAGATCTTACTGTGAACTCCATGTCTTCCTCCTCCTTCTCTTTGACCGGCTTCTCGGGCTCCTCCTCCTCTTTTTCCTGCAGGTAGGCCTCCTGATCCTGAGGCATGTAGGACATCTCGTCTTTGTTCTTGAACTCCAGGCTCAGGATGGACGGCGGAAGAAGCAGCCCTAAGATCACCTAGGTGACGAGGAAGACAGGATGGGGAGACAAACAAATCTTTGTAATTGTTATTATGTGAAAGTCATCAGATATAAATCCTTCCCCATAATGCCTGCACTTTGCAGAATGTTATAAGCTTTTGGTGTTCACTGAAGAAAGGCAGGGTTTCTCATTGCGGAAGTCCAGACAGTCGGAGAGGGTACTGCACTGCAACAACAGATGAGGGGGCAAATAAAGGAGGCGACTTGCAAACACTTCAAAGTGAAAACCATCAGACGAAACCGTTACCGGAGCGTTAAGGTGAAGGACGAGGGAAGGAGAAGGAGAGCAGCAGCGCAATCTCATCTCCGGGAGCAGTTTCTTTAGCCAACACAAAAGTTTACAGTTCACCCAAGAATTCAATCAATTATCTCTTCACTCCTGTGTTTACCTGCTACATCATCACACAAAAAGAGAGCGACGCTCGTGCTGCAGCAACAACAGCCTCTGACAAACCGAACAGTTTCAATTTATGTGCTGAGGTATGATGAGATCATTTTAGTTTAGAGGCTCTAATTAAGATTTTCATACACAAAAGAGTGTAAAAAGAACATAATTGAGTATTTTAGTCACTTTTTAGTCAATGAAATGTGTCATTTTAGTCTTTTTTAAAACATCAAGTTATTATTTTTATTAACATTTCTGTGTGAGGGACATTTCGGAGGGGGCCAGTTACTAGATGGCCCCATAAGTCTTTTGTCTGCATGCAAAGGTCAGGTGGGCAATTTGCACATGAAGAATGCTGCAGGCCTCCATCAGCGTTTCTTCTGCCTTAGCATAGTTCACCTTCTTTCATACTCTTTCTCCACATTTCTGTGCTGGAATTACACTTAAACCACAAGAAGTCGCATCAAGCCTACTGCATGTTGATTTACAAACTCTACAACCTCTGTCCAGTCACGTCACATCTGCTCAAAAGTGTTTCACATTTTTATAAATTTCCCCAGTGTGGGATGAATAAAGGATTATCTTATCTCTTACATAGAAGCCCCTGTCGTCTTCAGTCATTTAGGAGAATTCTGGGAAGGCTGGGAAAATTCACAAATGTTCCAGCAGCGTCTGAGTAGATAACATCCATAGCTTTTGGTTCCAAACTGAACTGATATATAAACTACCTAAAGTTTACATGCATTTTCAATCAATTTCTACGCATGTTATAATTCAAAGCTTCCAATGAAGCCAGATTGCAGATGATTATTGTAAATAGAGAGAGAGAATGGAGAGAATGGAGAGAATGGGCGGCGGCCGGCGAAGCACAACCACAGAAAGCGATGTCTCAGCTTCTCCAGTCATCAGTCATCACGAGGGGATGAAAGCCATGAGGTCAGTAGTTTGTCTGATTGATTCATGTGTGAAGAAATCAATAAACTCATCTTTACATTCATCCCACACGTAGCCTCCAGTAACCACAGTCTAGTACGAGCCAAAGTGGGTCGAAGTCGAGTTCCCTCACAACTACAGCTCCTCAAAACTGTGCACGCATATTATTTTGACAATGTTTTGATAATGTTATTTGCTGTATATCAAAAACTCCTGGGGGCAGCGAATCTTGTTTGTTCCACTTGTGGTTTTTCCTTTCTATCTTTCTGCTCCAGCGAGCTTGCTTAGGCAGTGCAGTGCCCTCTCTCCCTCCTTCAAAAGGCCAAACCATACTTTAAGCACTCGTAGCCCGACCGGCTCCGAGGAGCTAGCTAGCCGGGCCCATCATCCTGTCTCGCTCTGCATCTGAACGAGTGTGAACCCAGCCGTCCCTTAAGCGAATCTTCATTATAAATAACTCTAACCTCTCTAATCTGTGCAGCTGCCTCCTATCACCCCACCACCAGACGTCTAGAAAACCCACATGAGCAGAACTGAGCAAAAACCCAACCGCGAGCCTTTAAATGAAACCTCTCCCCTCGACTCAAAAGAATGCTCGCCACTCGAGCCTCAATACAAAATATGAGAGACACAATTTCAAGGTTTTTTTGTAATTAAGGTCAACTCTTCTGGCTCAAAAGTAAAAAAAAAAAAAAAAAAAAAAAAAAGCAGGCTTATTCTAATGAAGTCGGACCAGGGTGAGTCCTCTTCGGCTGCTCAATAAAACACTACTCTAAATAAAGAAAACGAAATGAGACACCTAACAGCTTCACGTTACAAATAATCCTATCCAGATCGACAGCCGCATCGGGACGAGGGTCCGTTGAGTCACGGGCCTCTAAAAACTACAGAATTAAGTATGTCAACTGTGAACAGTGATCTATCTACCTTTCACAGTCCAGTGCGCTCCACGTTATTGGCAATGAGTCATCTCAACCAAATGGTCGCAGGCCAGACAACCTCCTCATTTCTACAATGGCTGAATAAAAGCTCCTTTTTTTTCCTACTGTAAAGACTGGGTCATGAAGACAAATGAGGATACGTTACGCAGTCGATGGGTCAACCGTTTGGAGAACAAAGCACATGAAACGTAATGTATTCATTGAATAATAAACCTGTCACAACCTTCTGGGCAAGCTATGCAAAGCACCACCTGCATGTGGATGCCGTAGATGTGCCTACATATGAGGATGGCTGGGTGGCCCCGGCCTGTCAAGGGTACATAAAGTCAAAAACATTCATCTTCAGTAACTGATTGTACTGGAAAAGCATTCCCATTCACATGTGGTTAAGAACAGACTCACCAATTCGCCCATATTTCATGTTTCTGGTGGTGGAAGGAGGAAGCTGGGGAACCCAAGCGGAACACAGACCAAAGTCCAAAGCAAAACAGAATTTTCTAACCATTTTCTGCAGAACAGTCATCAGAGTTTCTCTCAGTTTTTCATCGTTGCATCCCTCCTGGTAGTTGAAATGCATTACTTTCCATGTTACAGCACCAACAAGCAGATCCAGAGTTCCGTGCAGTGATTTGGACCACCTCTAAGGTAATTTCTCAGTAAAAAGAAAGTTGTTTTTTACTTTACCTGCACAAATATGCCTCATCAAGTTGTAGAAATTCTGATTCCACCCTTCCTCTGCACCATCAAAGTTCAGTATACATTTTACTTTCATGTAAACACAATTCTTTCAACCCTCGGGTTATCCCAAGCATCTGTCCAACTTGTTTTACCTTCAGGCCTGAGTTTTTGCGCATTCGCAGGCGCCCCATCCACATGTCGGTCAGCAGCATCTGACTGCAGGTGTGAGCGATGAAATCTCTGTGCTTGGCTGCAACAGCCAGCTGCAGGCAGGTGGCGTTGCTCCAGTTCTTCAGTTCGTATGTCAGGAGCTTCATGGCCATCTGCTCATCCTGTTTATAGGACTGGTCTAGGAGTTCCACTGCCAGCTGGCCAAACTCTCTGAGAAACGATACGCAGGATGTATACGGGAACACAAACACACGTAAACAGGGAAAAGAAAGCAGTAAAACATGGTGAAAACATAAATAAACTGGTCGAGGAAATCAATCTCCATCTGGTCAGATTCTCAAGGAGATTAAATTTGCATACATACAAACACATAGATCTTACGTCTAACACTTGTGGCAGATGCATGCATGCATTTCCTACTATTTAAAACATTTTCTTTCCCCAGGTGAATGCTTCTTGTTCACGTATGTGTGTGTGTGTGTGTGTGTGTGTGTGTGTGTGTGTGTGTGTGTGTGTGTGTGTGTGTGTGTGCTGCAAACTGAATATGAAATTGAGTTTCAAAAGTTATCATTCCATAAAACGGAGCCATTATGACAAATGTTAAATGAGGTTGCAACACGAAAACAACATCTGAATATTGGAATGCATCTGGACAGTAAACTTGACGCACGTCGGCTCCAAGGCTCTGCTTTGAAGCCCGTTGAGATGCGTGAGGACACAGGGTCAGCACTCATTTGTATTATCTGATCGTTTTCCCTCTAATTAACAGTCATTTCCACAACCAGCATTGACACCTCTGGGTGATTGCCTTCATCTCATTTGCACAGCCTTAACTAACAATGATGATGTTCTTTAGATTTCTACATTTGTGTTTTCTGAGACTGTGTGGGAGCTCGCTGTGTGAGTGGAAATCATAGCAGTATATTTGTCTGTATATGCTGCGATATGGAGGTAGACGTTCCTGTCTAGACTCACCACTCAACTTTGCATTAATCATTTAAAGCAGAAACATTTCCAGTGAAGTCTCGCTCAGGACTACAGAATAACATTTTTATTGAAATATCGTGTTTAAAACCACACAAGCAGAGCGTGCGTACGTGAGTCGAGTCAAGTCGAGTTAATTCTATTTAGATGGTGCCAAATCACATCAGAAGTTATCTCCTGGCACTTTCCAAAAGGGCAGGTCTAGACTGCAGTCTTTCTTTTACAGAGAACAACTTATTCCCCCCGTGAGCACGCACTTGGCAACAGTCACTAGGAAAGGAACCTTGGAGCGGACCCTGGACTCTCGGTGGGCGGCCCTCTGACTTTATCAGTCGGAAGAGAGAAAGAGAGGGACAAAGAGACACAGACAGTCACCATTCCTGCCACCCACCTGGAGTTATGGTTCAGCTCCTGGGAGATGTCGTCCACCATGTCGTTCTCCGAGGCCTCGTGCGCCATAGCCTTACAAAGCTTACACGCCACCAGGGCCTTGGCCATGGCCTCTTCGCCGTGTTGCCAAAAGAACAGCGCCATTTTCTGACGTTTCATGAGCACGGCCCACACCATGAGTTCGTGGAAGGGGAAAGGGAAGTGGTTGATTTCGGGGTCGTCCAGATCGATGTCCACCTCCTCCTCTCGTTTACGCGTGGTCTTTTGGCGGCCTCTGCGGATGGGCATGTCATCCTGGTTGGGATCCGTAGAGAGTGAGCGGGGTGAAGAGAGAGAAACAGCTATTCACAGAGATGTAAGAAAACTTTAGAGAGCTTTTTAAAGATGTGTGTTCAAAACTTTGGGTTCTACAGGGGAACTACAGGAGAAATCCAAGAACATCAACTGTTTCTATCTATATACATTTTTATCTTCTTGAATCAGAAGGTTATTGAACACGTTCTGTTTCATGGTTGTTGCCATGATGATGAGAGTAAACAAACATTAAGGTAAAGACACAAAGAAGAGAGGACAGACACAGACACAGGGCGGACTTCAAACAGACAGGAGTACAGAAACGTGGACGGCCGTGCACGTTCAATAGAAATACCTCTGAGAAAACTGAAGACACATGCTGTGATAAAAGCTTTATGGTGTGGATACTGCATGGTGTGTACACCATGGATACAAGTACACAAGTCATGTATTATGCAGTACTGTCAGGTCAGTTGTTGCCTGTTCTGTTTAATGTAAACAAGCCACTCTGATAGGTACTAGATTTATTTTACATCATGTGTTTGACACACTAATGTAATCCTACTTTTTTTCCTATTTATTAATTGAAAATAACTTTGTACAATGTAGTGAGAAATTTTGAAATGATTATGTTTGACACTTCGCCTCCAACTAGCTGATAGGCATGTACAGATCACCAAAAAGTTAATTAAACGTGCCTCAAGGGCTCACTTTGAAAGGCCGCGAGGCACACGGCGTACGCCTGACGAAGATTTGGATTCAAGACTCGGGAGAACGACTTAACACCGACACGTTAGGAAGAGAGAAGTCTTTTTGCCTGAGACAGAAGGAAAAGTGAAAGGATGACTCAATAACAGCCTTGATGAAATCAGCACTCACCTCCATCCCCAGCAGCTTCAGGGCTTTGGGCTAGAGAAGCAACAAAAACACAAGAAACACAGAACGAGACCTGGTTGGATGTATTTTATAGCGTAATGTACCCTGAAAGCACAACACAGCACAGACTGACACGCTCACATGAAATGAGAAATACTCTTTAATATGCAAAGTCACTTTCACTTTCATGCTTTTGTGGAAGAATAACATTCTGTAGGGGTGTGATTGACAGTACGTACAGCAACAATGTGCTGCAGAATGGTGTTTGCATGTATTAAAGCAGGGAGTGTTTATGCATCCGCTATAGTACCTTGTATCTGTATTAAAGCAGGGCATGTTTGAATAATGCATTCATGAGCCATCATCTGAGTGAGTAAAAATAGTCCACGTCTCCTGTGGGAATTTTGATATCTGCATCTATTTTGAGGCTTTGTTCATAGTTAACATGTGTTTGTGTGTGATCACGGATTTATTTCATCGTGAATCAAAGTTAAACTGGAACTGACTAACTCTCATATTTTGCCTCTATGCTGAATCTCTGGCCCGTTTCTTCCCTTTAGGTTTATCTGAGACTTTCCAGCTGCTTTGTTGCTGCAGTGGTAGAGATACGAGATAAACAGCCACGCACACACACACGCCCGCACACACACACACACACACACACACACACGCCCTAAAACATTGCAAATGTAAAAGGTGAGCAATCAAGCATAAACGTGTTGCTCCAGACGCAGCTGTACGGGCTTCTATTTTCATCACACCTGTGGCGCCATGTGAGGTATTTAGAGCATTAGAATTAGAGCAACAGAGTATGAATACACACCCTAACATGTGTACATAACACAAAAAGCAAACAATAGCACATGACGTCAATGATCAGTTCTCCTCTTTGACTGAGGGCGAACCAATAAGGGGGACGTGTGAACTGCTCATCCCTGGGGTTATGATGGCACATGATGAAAAGCTGCTGCTGTAGATGGATGACTTCTTGCATCAAGCTAACAGCAGCCGTCTCCATTTGAAGTGGAAATGAAGGATAGCAGGACAGCTCTTGTGTTTAACCTGTGACTGCAGGAGAGGTATAATTTGTGTGGATTTAGTGGTGTCTTATTCTAATAGACGCTCTTTAGGGCTGACAGGTTAGAGGTATTCTTATTCCATTGCAGTAATACCGCGCTGACAAACATTTCACACCCACTGGTCAAGGTTTGGAGATTAACAGAACAAAAATAGAGGTCGGTCGATTTCCATTTCTTCCCAGAGAAGCTATTTCTGTTATGTGTTTTAGGCAAACATTATTCCACAAACACATCATCATCTGAGCAAAGAAAACCAGAAACCACTTTCAGAATAAAAAACTGCATATTATACAGCATGTGGTGAATTATTTCTGGCATCCAGGCGCTAACGCTTGCTGAGGTCTCGACTGATGACATTTACAAGTAAATGCTAATTTACTGCCTGCATCAGCAGGTGAAGTTTGCCCTTGAGAACATAATACCTCATTAGCATTTTAAATAAAAATAATTTGCTCATGTCGTACATTCAAGCCTTTACCAGGACCAATTTGATCATGATGATCATTTTACTGATATTGATCCACAGATTAATTGCATTAGGATTTAAAAATTATATTAGGCGGGATGCTGCAGGCAAGAATTATTCACTCACCCTCTTCGGCCCAAAGAGGTTGTGGTACAGCGTTCGGAACCTCTTCCTGGTGTAGTTACACCGATACGCCCCTCCCATGAGGTATTCAATAACCAGTCCAATGTCAATGAGGCTGATGCGGTAGTCTGGGGGCAGATTTCCCTGGAAAACCAGACAGTGTAAACAGGCAACATCACACACACACACCAAGTGATTAATAAAGGAGGGTAAATAAGAGGGGAAACAAGAGTATAAAGCAAATCACACAGGCATACACACTCACTTCACAAAATCCATATCAACTGTTTTTGGCTATTAGAGAAAACGTGATTATCGGATTCACCTTGAAGTAGATCCAACTGAACCCTGGATATTCTCGCTTGGAAAGAACACACAATGTCAGTGAGTCAACATCACGATAAGCAAGACCAGGGGAAATGAGATAGACAGAAACTCTCAGGGATGATCTCTCTTCCAGCCTCTTTACAATATATTTTATCTATTTCTATTTAGTTTGAACTTTTGCTTTGAGAACCCGACTATTCCTCTAATAACACGACTGATTGAAGCAAAGACCGTTTCAGAGTTTCAGATACTACTGCTGAGCCCCAAGGTAAAACGTGTTCGCTGGCAGAGCAGCAGAAAATGAGGAGAGCATGAAAACTCAGGTGGGGTGTGATCCACGGAGAGGATATACAGTCAGAGGATGATTATGAAGGACGTAAGAAATTGATTTATCATAATTTGCATTTAGGAAATAAATGAGATCTTCTCGGCGAGGTTAAACAACGCCTTGAAGAGAGGAAAAAGAAAAAGTGGTAATGTCTCATTAGCCTGGAAGAGAGGGGGCAATAGCATGTAAAAACAGGCTTAACGCTGGAGGGAAGAATCATTATTGCCCGTTCACTTGAGGACCATGAAGCTATCATCGCTTTCTGCTCCTCATCATCAACCCCAGAACCTGCAGTCATTATCCTGACCCCTACCGTTCCAAAGCAACAGAGAGCAAGTGTTCAAAGTGGGCTGTGCTGAATCTGAGTCTCTCTTTGGGGGTTCGATCTGTCGTCATATTAATATGAATGACAATCTAAAACCATTCTGTAGTCGCCTTAAAGTTCTTTTAATTTGATCCACATTTTCCTTGTTATTGTTTTTTTTGATTCCTGTAACCTTAAACATTTGCCCTCTCAGGTTATTTTTATTAATGCTGGTCCATATGGCATCTATTATTTTGTCTTGTAACAGAAGGGACACTTATGTCTTTTCGTCTAATTCTAAAAATGAGCCCTATTTATTGAGTCGGCATCCTGAAATTATATAATCCCTATAAAATCCATTCTCAGGACTGTCTGACACTTTATGTCTCTACTTTTGGAAAGATTTATGGGTGAAAATGTGCTTACATTCTCATTCCTTTATTCACTTAGACCAAGGATATTTAATATTTGATTTATTTTAATATTTATGTTTATGCTATTTTATTATTATATTTGTAAGTGACCACCATTATGCACATTATTCACCACTCACCTCTGCCAAAGATTAATTTTTATTGGCAGCAAAGCCTGGTGAAGCACGGCAGGCCGACTGACGGACTGTGAAGGTGACACAGATAAAGCTTCAAAGTGAGAACGAGAAGCTTCACCTCTTCATGCTACTCACACATAAGGTTCAAATACAGCAATTAGAGGTCAGTCGAGCCGTTTTAATTCCCTGTGGTGTTTAAAACTCAGGCTAATCACCTTTTGCTAACACCAACAGCGCTTAAGGTTTTAATTAGGATGAGGCTCTACTGAAAGTTTAAGAGCAGCTTTTGTTTATGTGATATTTTATCCAAACTTAGAAGCTCACATGGCTGCCACAACAATTTAAATATTAAAATATATAATGTAATATTATGCAGATAAGTTTGTACTTTTATCTAACATGGAAATAAACGTTAACACCACCCAGCAACCATTTGTGAAATCTGAGGCTGTCAAGGACGCGAGGAGCATCGCTGTCAACTTCCACAAAACTCCATCGTTCATTTACTCTGCAGGAAAACCCATTTGTGCTTTGGCGGCTGCGGCTCAAAGGCCAATCTCTGTGACTCTGTCTGAGGACTCAGTTTCACGCCACCTTGTGAACGGACCATACTGAACCTGAGAGCAAACAACCTTACGGTTGTTAGCGTGACATCTGATTCAAAACAAGACTTAGCCGATCGCTAACGGCATGACCAAACAAATCTACAGAGGAGAATGAGAAATAAAGACAACAGCAATGACATAGTGACTAACTACACCCGAGGGATAGTAGTTAATTAGCGTCCTACTATGATACACAACGACACACAAACACTACACTACGGCAATTAGACACAGCTCAGCAAAACGGCGATGGGGATGCTAGGCCATGCACTACAGTGTTTGTTTTACATGTGTGTGAAGAGGCTCGGTGAGGTGGCGTGGAGAAGAACCTGGCTATTCTCTCTGCACCCACTTGAGATCAGTTGTGTTTACAGACAGGAGTGAAAGGAGGACGGTTGGGGGGGTATTAAAACACGGAGGCTTGTCAGAGACTCCCAGAGGAGCATGTAGCATTACTGTAATCAGCAACACTTTAATTAATGAACACCTCTAAAGGCTAACGGTGGTATTGCTGACCTCTCCATCACCTCTGCACAGTGGGATCACCGCTAATTGGCATGCATAAACTGACTGACTGTTTCCTGGCTTTATCTTTTTATTACATTCATTATTAAGGTTCTATAGGAGATTTGCAGAAAAAAAAAATAAAAAAAATTAATGGCTTAAATGCACAGATCAACCACCCATAATAAAAACTATCAACTCGCATATGAAAGCCTTTTGAAAATTGGGGTGATTATTTTCACTGTGCAAATGTAATCTGGAGATATAAAGATAAAAATCATTGTGACAAGGTCGAATGACTCCATACTGTTCATATGGCAGAAAAATGTAAAACATAGGAAGAGTATACGAACATTGCGACTAAGTCCTATTAAAAACAATAGTGTTGCTAATTATGCAAATAAATTCTTCCATCTCAGCCTCACAGAAATTCCACTGCGACACCAATTTGCTGATTCTCTGTATAGAGCAGTGTTGCATACATGTCGTGCTTGTTTGTAAGTAGTAGTACTAGTAGTAGTGTATGCCTGAGTGAAATAACAGTAAATTACTGAAAAGTCATGAGGGGGATGTAAGTCGTGCATAGCTCTACACAGCCACTGCAGCCCGCATCTCTAGCTGAAAGAGAAAAAGCCGGCCTCTATGCGCATCGGACAGCGACCACGGCTACCAAAATGTAGACACACAGACTGATGCAGAAAAAAAACCAACACAAACCACTAAGGAAAAAAAAAACCAGCAACTGAAACTCTAGATATTTAAATGTCTCCTTTAAAACACACATTCAAGCCAACATTCCCACACTGTGTGCCTGAACAGCCAGGAAGCTGAAAGGCGGCGGCAGTGATGCTCGTACCTTTTTGACATCTCTGACCAGGTGGTAGAGCGTGTTGGATGGTCCGTGTCTCTGTTGGAAAGACGGACATGATTATAAAGTTCTTTCAAGCTGATCCTGTCTGACGCAGTGTTCACCACCAGCGCCAAGCTCTTTGGTGCAAAAATCTGTACGTCATTTTCCTTTGAAAGTCCCAAATGCAGCTATTTGCCAAAAAGAGACTGTCCCCCCAGTGTGACCCTTTCTTACCGTGTTGTAGAGCTCCTCCAGCCTGGAAAGCGTGAGGAAACGGTGCATACTGACTCCATTTTCAATCAGCAGTTTGACAAAGTCCACTCTGTCCAGAACTAAGGCATCCAGCATCGCCTGCTCCAGGGAACCAACCTTTTCATGGGAAGGAAAATATATATTCTGACCATGGCGTGTGCAGCACAAACACAGATGAGCTGCAGGATACTAATATGAAGCACCGTCACTCCCTAAAGCTGCATTAGTATGATAGGATTTCCCCCAAAAAGTGAGCAGAGACTCTTCTGATATCTGGTTGAATCAGTGCCTGAAATAGTCTGGTGGCAGGATCATCATTTCTGATTTTTGTCCTTCTGAGTACCCTTACTTCTTAATGACCACCACCACTGAATCAGGATATGCCACCTCTTTGGGGCTAATGAAGGCACTGACTTGAAGATGTGAAAGCAGTTATTTTCTAATGTCACACCTGTCACATTCAAAATTAAATGAGTTAAAACAAATAGTTTGGAGATTTTCAGAATGTCGTTGATGAATGATAATTATTATCGATTAATAGCCATCATCCAGTCGCTGAGACTTTCACCCATGACTGATCCTGCGCTGTCTTCTGCATGCAAATCAACTCGTGGAGCTGGAAATACACCTTCATCTCATCTTTCTCTATGTGATCCATTCGTCACAAAGCAATCGATATTTCTACCTGCACCGCATGTATGAATATTTTATCATTCGGTTTGTGGTTCTTACAGGCCATTGCTGTCCATAGATGAAGATCTGACTGCGGGCGATGTCCACTCTGTTCCACGCCAGAGCCAAACTCAGCTGGTCAGGAGCTGAAGCGTTGGCGCCTGAAAGAAGACACAGGAGATGATGTCATATTTTTGAAACACTTAGAAAGGAGGAGGAAAACTTCTTGTAACACTGACAAATGAGGTTAAAATAAAAGTGGCTTTGTTGGGTGTCTTTGCTGTTTGGTAAAGGACAAACAGGCTGATATAAACCTGCACAGATACTCAGATACACATCTTTAATTTAACTGATCCAAGGAAGAGCACTGTAAGACGATTAGGAAGGGTTTTAGTCTTAAGCCTTGTGAAACAGCCAGTTTGTGAACTGTAATACTTCCTAGAGCAGGTATCGCTTACAAGAGCGTGCACAACACTATTATTTAAGAGATGTTGCTGAGATGAGTGAATACATCTTCAACACTTAATTTAACAGACCATAAACTGAAGCACGGAATGAAATGGGGGATTGAAAACCTCTCTATTTCAGCCTATAAAACAACATTGCTATAAAATACCTTTGAATATGTTACAATAAGGCCTTTATATCTTCTGCACAGACACACTTATAAAACCACTGACCATAGAGATAAAAATAAATAAATCACAGTCCGCTGTTCACATGAATAATTTACCTGAACAGTAGAGGAAGTTTCCCAAAGGGGGAATAGAGAGCAACAATTCATCTCAGCTGTTAGAAAAACCCGCTTTAATACAATTTAAAAAAAAAAATCCCATCTACAAAGACAAGACTGTGAACTTTTTTAATAAACACACCGGCATCATTGCTTTGCACGACTTTTTCTCTCCATCTTAAGGACCTGTGCAGCATCAGTGGAGCTTAATGTTCAGACAGAACCCCTCTAACAAGATGCAACGGCTTCTAATGAGGGCTTTTAATGGAGAGACATATGTACTTAAAAAGGCAGGGTGGCGTCGCATCACCAAAGGCCTGCGGTTTCCCTTCCGACTGGCCAAAAGCGCTGCTGAACTGCAGCCGACTGACATCGACTAAATCACTCAGCAGACCATCAATTCCGCCCAACGACCCTCAGTTGCACCACGTTCCTGCAGTTTTCTTCGCGCTCACTCTCTCTTTTTTTTTTTTTACCACTCCTTTAGGTCTCGCTCCTTTTCCCTCACACGGGCCCACACTCAATCCTTTTATTCTTTTTTTTTTTCTCCCTCACTCCTGCTCTGTTCTCCTTTCACCTTGTATCCCTGACTCTGCTGCGCTTTGCTGAGCTTCAGGCAGTAGCTTAGTACTTCAGCAGAGAAGTCTAATCCAGTGTTTTAAAAAAAGCTCTCCGGCAGTTATGTGACTGATTTCATTTTACACTGAAAGCCTTAACGCGTCTCATTCACTTAGCCCGCAGAATGAGACTTGCATATAAAATTATCCTCATGCTATTTACCATAAGGCTTTTTTTTTTTTTTTTGCTCCCCACTCATCCTTTCACTTCACTGATATCTTCCTTCATTTCCTTTCTCTTATTTTGTCTTTCCACTTTTTTTGACTTCAGTTCTTCTGTTCGCTCGTTTATCTACACGTCATTCCTCCCGCAGTGTGAAATAAAAATGAAGAGAAAAAGGCCTGGGGGTGTGGGGTGGGGGGTGATCAGAAATGGGAGCTACGCGACAGATGGCATCGACAGAATACATCAGTGAGGCACAAGGAAATTAATAGGGCAAGAGAACAAGAGTTTGAGATGAAGACAAAGATCAGGGAGCGGCGGATGGTCCACAGAAATCATGCATCTTAAATGCTGCACATAAATTATGTAAAACAAGTTCCTCCCTTCCTTTTCAAACTCAATGGTCTCCTCTTCTTTCTCTCCGCGGAATGAAATGTTTCTCCGAGGAACAATTCCAAAGACAGTCAATCATTTGCTCTGAGATGCTGAGCCATCCCACAGGACTCCTCTTAGCACACGTGCACCAGCGTGTACCCTCACCGTTCACGTACATAGGTGCATAAGTGTGTGTTTGAGCAGCAGCATGCTTGCAAAGTCCACTGGGCCCTGTTAGTGTCATATTCCTTGAAGAGGTGGAAGCAGATATGATCAATGAAAGCTACTGAACAACCAATCGAAAGTATGGATCTGTGTGTGTGTGTGTGTGTGTGTGTGTGTGTGTGTGTGTGTGTGTGTGTGCATATGTGAAATGCTCAAGCATGAAATATGGAGGGGAACAATGGAGGTTGTGTTTAATTGCTGTCTGCACTTGACAAATTTTCAATTTTGTAACCCAATTTACTCCAAAGTAACGGTGTGAATGGTAATTGTATAGCAGGTTGTTTTAGCGGAAAGATTGCAGGGTATGCTAACTGCATATCTCACCGTGTTAGCATGCTGACTGATCGTTCTACATGGCTGGATATTCATCTTTAAATTACTAGCTGCGTGTCTGCAACTATTACTCAATGTAACCTGGTAGCTGCACTGTAATCACTGGTGTAGTTCTGAGGAGTGAGAAGCTATGGTGGGATTAGAGCACATACTATGATCACGTCTTTTTTGAAATTGATTACAGAGCGTAAAGGGGGTTATTTGAAAAATGTTAATTTAATTGAAAAAATATATAAATATATATACATATATATATGTCCCATCCTGTAAGTATTTATCTCTGCCTACGTTGGTAATGAGAAACTCTGCTCATGTGTAATGATTTTCTTGCTTACCATGTGAGAAATTTTCATTCAACTTCCTCACTTCTAAAAGAATAGTTTGATTTCTCGCACAGGAATTGGAAACAGAGGGAAACAACCAGTTTTATTCGATCCAAATGATCAGAATCTGCAAACCAACACTTCTAAAGATCACAAATAACACATAAAATCTTGTGTATTCTATGTAGAAGAAAAATAATACTGCATTATGACAGACAGGCACATGCACACAAAATTAAAGAGAATTAAAGAAAACACTTGATAAGTTAAAGCTGTATATTTCTTAATGCTGTAAGTTCGCTCTGAGACTCCCTGCCCTGCAGTGATCAGAAATTGCTTAATGGGGCTTTGAAAGAGAAAACAAATAAACAAAAACATCTGTTTTTTTACATCTGAGCAATGAACCGCAGAAATAAAAACATACTTGCGCTGTGAACATACAACTAAACTGGGACAGTGAGAGGAAAGCTTCCTGAAATGATATCATTTTCCTTTCATGTTGAAAAAGTTCTAAATATCAGCATCCCTGGGGGGTGACAGTGAAATGGAAGACACTTACTGTACATTCACGCATCAGTACACACACACACACACACACACACTCAAACACACACATGCACACACATATGACTTGACCAACCTTTGAGTAAAGCAGTGAGGATGGCAAGGTCAATATCCTGGTGACCTTCTGACCCCATCCGGAAAACTGTTATCTGAGAAACGATGAGACACAAAGAGAAAGAGTGAGAGACGGGTGCACAATTCTGCACAAGCAAGCTGTTTGAAAGTGATGTTGGTACTTCTATTGTTGATTGAATGCACCAAGCCTTGAAAAAAAAAAAAAAATCTGACAGCGCTCTAACTTGCTGGATTAAAGAGCCTCTTTCAGCCACTGAGCTGCTCTCAGGAAGCAGAGGAGAGGTATTTCCCTGATGCGTCGTCCTGTATCTCCTCTCCACTCTGTCTTGTATTCTCTCATGTATTTGCGCGGAGAACACCACAAAACTCTCACATACGCTGTGTTTACCATGAGGAGCAACTGATGAGCTTCACTGAGACGGAGAACAAGAGTAAAAATACAATCCGAGTAGGAGATCCAATGAATATGAACTAAGAAGAACATTTTGTTCTTTTTCTTTTGGCGTGTAAAGCAATTTTTTTTCTTTCTTTTGTTGGAAAGGCTTTGACACTGAGCCCAGTTTAGTGGGTTTTTTCTTCCCATGTCGTTTGACACGTCATACAGCTGCATTTTTCATATCGGGAGTGAGATGAACTAATGGTGTGATGGATGTGATGGATGGAAGCCAAACTCCACTGAGTGGCAACTCTGAAAAATGGCTTTACTCTTGATTTTTTTTTTTTTTTTTTTTGTCAAATACACCGGGCACATAAAGTGAAATGTGTGCTGGCATACATGCTGGTATGTGTGCATGTGTGAAGGGCACCTTGTGGGAGCGTGTTCTGAATTCCTGACGAGCTATTTCTCTAATCCTCCCATCCATTTCCTCCCACCTCCCTCTCCTCCCTGAAGCCCATCTCCCTTCCCACCCCCCCACCCCCACCTAAATGGCTTCATTTTCAGGGAGCTCCGGGAATGTGTGAGCTTTGCTGCTGCTGCTTCTGCTGCTCTCCCTTGAGGCGATGCTGCAATGTTGTAAGCTCAGCCTCCTCCATCTCTCTCTCTCTCTCTCTCTCTCTAATTTTCTTTTCACACAATTGTAAATGCACAAAAGTAATTCAATTCACATTGATGATTTACAGGAACTGTTACATTGGCTCATTCATCAATCGTTCACCACATACTGATGACATGTTGACTCCTCCCTGAGAGAGAAATGAGGGATGATGCCTCGTGTAATGCCTCAGACCTGCGCCAGGCATCGCTAATTGAATCACTAATAAGGGAAGGACACGTGCACCTCTGAGTGTGTGTGTGTGTGTGTGTGTGTGTGTGTGTGAAACGCTCACTAAAGGCATGTGTCATCAGAAGTCCCCCCCTCCCCCCTCCCGGGTGAAAAGGGAGAACCATGGAATGTGAAGGCATTGACTGACATGTGTGAGTCCGTGCAGGTTGTGTATTAACACATGCAAGACCTTTAAAATTGTCCGATTTAAAGGCCTTGCAAAGATGACAAAGATGAATGTAAATTTTTGAAGCTCGTTCCATTAGGATGCAGAGTCGTGTTTGAACCCACTTCTGCCAAGTTGTGTGTGAACAGGAGGTACGACTGTTGTTAAAATGTGTTGTGAACATTGTGTGTACCGCATTTCAATTCAAGCTAAGAATAGGAGTAGGTCTGAAGCTTGTTTCGTAGCTCGGACTCATAAATAAACAACATGCAATGCTGCTCCCTTCTGTTTGTTAAAGAGGACCACCCCCAATGGTCAACTGATATAGTGTCCAATGGTGGGAAAGCGTCGGCTGTGATAAATGGAGAAGCATGCATATACAGTAATGCAAAATCAACATAATCATGCATACAAACACACACACACACACACACACACACACACACACACACACACATACACAAAAATGTAGATTGCAGAAAAGTTGTGTGACTTAAAGGAGAAAAAAATATGTTACTGCACAAGAAGTCATTTCCAAACGTTCAGTTTGTTCCATAGTTGTTCGACACGGGTCTTTAGAGTAAGTCCGGTATCCAGGCAGAGCCCCAAGTATTCACGCAATAAAAATTAACAAACCATTTAAGGAACCATCTGTTACACACACACACGACGGGGTTGATTCAAAGTGTGTGTATGCAAAGCCTTCTAATAGGATCAACAACATGAGAGAAGGCAAGCATCTAGAGTTTCTTGGAACGATGAACGCCTAATTTCCAGCGATCGTTGCAGCTTCCTGCTCAGGCCTGGTGTTCTTCATACCCCATAGTCATCGTTATCAACAGAACGGAGACGCTCACACAGCTCTTGGCTGCCTTGAGGAGTAAAGATTGATGCAAGCGTGCCGCAGGAAAGATGATTACCGAAGATGTTCTCCATTGTTTCTGTTCTCCTCTCTCCCTCCAGGCCTCCCCATCGGTACCTCCACTCCTTCTTCTTCCACGCGTCATCTTTTCTGCTCCCCTACCTACAGCTGCTAATCTTACAACAACCCCCACCTCGCCCCCAGCCCCCCCAACTTTGCCCATTACCTCTCTATCTCCTCCTCTATCATTCCTTCCTCCAATCACACCCACAAGGTGACCCTGTGGCGAGGCACCACCGGTTATCACCTACAAGAAACGCAAGGTTGCTAATTTAATCTCTATGATGCCATAGAGTCACGAGCGACTGCAAAATCTCCACAGATGCCATCTGCCCCATCGGGCTCGAGAGGAGCACCTGAGTTTTTACAATCTGTCTTCCTTTCATTTTACTCATTCAGTGGATTGATTGGTGTTAGCGATCGGTGTTCTTTCCTATTAGTGTTTTGACCTCTCTGCCTCCACGCTGACAGATGTCACCTCAGACTCGTGTCTGTCGCATTCCATCCCTCCTCCGACAAGAAAAAAGACGTGATGAAGAAGCACAGAACGATAAGGAGAGGGATCCGAGCGGTGGAGAAGACTCCGAGGATAGATGGCAGGAAGAGGAAGCATGTGTAAAGCAAGGGAAAACAGACGGAGGGAGGCTTAGCACTGACAAATTGAAGACGGGGTATGAGAAGTTAAAGGGAAGGGGTGGGGAGGGGGGGGGGGGGTGAAATCCATCCCAGTGTGAATGGGCTCTGTTGGATCCCTGCATCTTCAACCACATGCAGGATCAAAAGGCCGCTCTTCACGCTGCAGTGAGCCGGACTGATTGGGAAACATTCATCTTCATTAAACAGGAAAAAGACCCTGCTGCTGCTACATGTGTGTGCAAGTACATACAGGAAACACACACACACACACACACACACACACACATACACAAGCATGTTCAGCCTGCTGTATGTATTAACAATGGCAGCAGCTCCGGTCTGACGGCACTAATGGTTTCATCTGTATGAATATGAACATTAAATATTTAAGAGTGTCTCCAGTACTTTCTGATGTTTACCATAAACCAAATGTCTTCAGGATGACAGTAAAAAGAGAGGACAGAGGGACATAACTTTATTTGAACAACTGTGGATGACGGTTCAACGTATTGTTCTTCATTTTCACTTCTCCTCTTCACACAAACCTCTCTTCTTGTTTAATTCTCTCCCAGCCTTCCTCCATCTGTCCCTCACAACCACTCTAATATGGTCCATTTAATACACTCTTTTGCCCGCATCCTCTTCCTCCCACTTCATCTCAGTCTGCCTTGTCGGGGGAGGCGGAGGGAAATTGCATGTTGGTGGTTCCTCCTTAATATTTAATCCGAATTAAACATATAAGGACGATTCTGCTCTCAATTATTCATGCCATTGCTGGAAGATACCGAGGACAGTCATCTCGCAGTCATCTCTCAGAGAGGAGGAAGAGCATGAAGGAGGCAGTTAGTCTAAGATTGAAATATCAAGCAATTTTAGCAAAACAGAGATATGTGACAACAGTCCATAATAATATTTAACAGCAGCGGTTTCTTGTAGCTGGCGGTCTTTTGTTTGACATTCCGATAAAGTTTCTCCATCTTTGAGCAGAAGAGATGAAAGAGTAAAGATAAGTGTTTCACATCTAGGAGATAATTACCCTTATCATCCAGACAAAATCTTGCAAATGTAGAATATGCTTTCTGTGAGTATTCCCCCTCAGTGCACTTACATAACACCTCATCTATATACTTCACATCTCTAAAAATAGCTTAATTGGTGAACCGCACAATTATTTTTCCTCCTTTCTCTTTGGAATTTACTAATCTATCTCTCATCAAAACCTTTTTTTGATTTTGTTTTTTTTTTTTTACAGTGGGAAATGAGCCAGCGCTCTTAAATTAGACCAAACCAGAACACAAAGCGCAGACTTGGGTTTTGCAGCTCTGCAGAGCGTCTCCGTTGGGTTATTTTACCACCTAACTAATTCCTCAGCAGAATTTTAATGATGAATTTCTTAACTGGACATCTTGAAAGGTTTATGAGGTTTATTCCTCTTCATAACACAAAGATAAAAACAAAAGGGTGCAAATGTTCACAAATTAAGGACCGCAGGCTTATCTTGACATAAAGCATAAGCAGTCCTTAGAATGATAAACAAAGCAGAGTCAACGGGGGAATAACGGAAGCACAAAATGTCTACATGAATAAACCAACAAGCTGAAATTAGGAAACGGCACGGCACAGCCTTTCTTTAGTCTACCTCCTCTTCATGTGCCCTCTGAAACACACACACACACACACACACACACACACACACACACACACAAACACACACACACACACACACACACACACACACACACACACACCCTCTCTCCCAGCCAGCCACATTATCACTCTACGGCTTTCCTGCTGCAGAGCCATAAAAATTAAAGCATGGGCGTATTGGCACGCAGACAAACACACTGTCATCCTGGGCTCCTCTCTCACACACACTTCCTCCTTTTAGACTGCCGCACTAAACCAACATTTGCTGCCATCTTTGAGTCAGTAAACAAGATGGCTTCACGGCCCCGCTCCTGACCTGGCTGCTTTTTTTTTCCTGGTTGTCACATAAAAAGGCAAACACAGATTTCTGTAATTGCAAAAGGATTGTGGTAAAAAAATACTTTAGAATAATCTCTACGGTTGGTATTAGCTGTGGCGTCTCAACGTCTCAGGCAATGGGGATACTTAAATATTATTGCAGAATGAGCGCTGTTGCATTAACTTTTCATATGCTGATGGAATATATGAAAGTAACTCATTTGGGTTGTGGAGCCCATTACATAAAAATAACCATTCACTCTCATATTAAAGCTTATGGTCAATTTAGAGTCACCAAACCATATTTTCTTTTTTCAGACATAGGGAGAACATGTAAAATGATGCACCACCATGTTTTTATAGTAGCTAGAATGGAAAACCCAAATCCTCTTGAGACCACAGTGGTTTTCCTACATGTGTGAAAACGGAGTGTGAAGCGAGCCTCACCGTGAGATACCAGTAAATGATGGTCCTTTTACACGATTTTGTATGAAGATGTTGAACAAACAAAGACTAAAGTCCTCACACAGGCCTCTCGAATGAGATCAGTTAACTACACTTCTTGTTCCGAGCTTATTTAGGGCCTTCGGCTGAGTCATGACTGCAGCGTTTCAGGCTTTTCATGGAAAATGGGCGCTCTCTTTAGCTCATTCTCATTTCTTTTTTTTTCCCTCCACCATCTCCCCCTGGAGTTATACCCTTTCAGTCTCTCTCACACACACACACACACACACACACACACACACACACACACACACACACACTCCAATCCATGGCTGATTGTGGAGCGCGATTAGGAGGGAACCCCTGCGAAGCCTAACAGCCTGATAAATAACAGATGTGCAGAGTGAAGAAAGGTGAGATTTCTATCTTTCGCTCGTTCCACCAAACACGATCAACTTTGACTTTTTTTGGGGGGTTCCTCTCAGGGTGGTGCATGGGCAGTCATGTTTGGAGAACATGCTGTTTATTGAAGACTTTCTGAATAGAATGAGAACTTCCATTGAGTACATTATCAGAGGGTGTGCTATCAAAATTTTATGCAATCGATAAATGTTTAATGGGCATTGTTAAGGTTATAAGCCACAGATTTATTTTCACATTCATACATACTACATGAAGTACAGCACACTGAAATGAATACCAACCCCCACTGTTAGATCTACCTGCCCCTGCATTCTGCTTTCTGTGATTGTGAATGCCGTACGCATCAATTAGATGAGGGACGAAGTGGGTATTTTCTTCTCCTGGTAGGAAACGGATGATCAAAAAAATACATAATGAACCTATGACATGCTGAAATGTTATTATAAGGATGAACCAGCATTGGAGAACTCCTATTATTGGACCAAAATACGCTTTGAGTGCTGAATGTCAGCTTGTAGCGGCAGCAACAGTTTTGTAAATTCTCAGAGTTAACATCTGATTATCAGGCCTCTACAGCCGCTCCTTCTGAATGATTCACATCCTATTGTTCTGCTCTGGTGTATTGTGCACATCAGTGAGCTACTGGAACCCCATCGAGGATGCAGTCAATCCACTTTCACACTGAACATCCATGACCGAAGATGGGCTGCCTGAAAACTATGTGCACTCTACGTGTTTGTCTTTGGACGCTTTGCGTGTGAATGTAATGAAAAAACCGTCATAATAACTGAAACACAGATGATCCCAGAAATAGGAAAGTCATATGATTAATACTGAATCATGTCAAAGACGCTAGTCATTGTTTTGCTCATCCATAATGATAGTTCAGTACTAGTACTCCAAAAATAACCGAGAAGACACACTGCATGTGTGAGCAGCAATCACAGAATTTTGATTTTCGTCGTCATTTCGATATATTGCATTTATTAAAAAAAAAATCTGCCTGTCTCGCTATGAAGATGACTCCTGACACTACAGAGGTGAGGGGTCGGCTGATGCGTCTCCACCCCTTTGATTGTGGCATGAAACTGGTTCTTTGTTCTTTGTTCCATTTCAAAGGTTGTGTCTTTCTAACACTGTAGTTACACCTGGGAAAACGTTGAGACCGAGCTCTCAGCGGGTTACGGTGTCTGTCTCATTAACATCAGTATAACGGACGAAGGATGACAACGAAACCTGTAGAGAAAGGCTTTAATAAAGATATTTATAAATGTTGAGTGTGGAGCCAGTGCTGAAGGAATATAATGGGATGTGATGATGTGTGGCTGAACATGCTGAGAGATGATGATGATGATGATGATGATGATGATGATGATGATGATGATGACAGCAGACGTGAGGAGAAGATGGATATCGCTTAGATCTTACATCATTAAGCTGCTGGAGACCCTACAAGGTGTAGGTTCTAATTCCTCCACACTCAGGGTGTGTATTGATGCAGTGTTTATGAAGCGTGGACTCAAAGAGGCTACGTTTCTGGTTTCGGTTCTGCCAGTTTTAAATCACAGTGTGTGTGACAAGAAGATATTTTGTGGTGATACACAAATGACACTGCACTTACACACACACACACACACACACACACACACACACATACACACACACACACACACACACACACACACACATACACACACACACACACACACACACACACACACACACACACACACTACAGAAGCATGTAACAGTATTCACCAGAGCTTGGTTTCGGGTGACTGGCAGAACTCCAGTGGGATTGAGACCCCCTCCCAGAAGAGAAGGATCTATGTATCAGCCTGACACAACAAGACGTGTCTGTGTGTGTGTGTGTGTGTGTGTGTGTGTGTGTGTGTGTGTGTGTGTGTGTGTGTGTGTGTGTGTGTGTGTGTGTGTGTGGACTTAAACGTCGCCAAAGGAATACAAACTGCCAAGGGTGGAGGCCAATCGGTCCTGAACGTCATCTGAATACATTTACATCCACTTAACATCACATGTCATGCATAAAAGATGGGGTAATAATTTCTTCAGTAAAACTTTCACGATGAGCAAGCTTCATTTGAAGCACATGCTTCATATTTAGGATTCTTTCCACGGCAGAGTCTTCAAAGCCTAAGTGGAGTGTGATATCAGTGTCATTAGTGGGGAAATGGTGTGTGGGTATGAAAGTCACACTTACCAGCTCCTTCTTCTTCATGCACTCCATAAGAATGATGAACAGATGTTGGGCCTGCGTGCGGCTGTAGGTGAACGTCTTCTGGATGGTCACCAACAACTGGTCTCTTAGAGACTCGTTAATTATACTGCAGAGACAAGAGAGAAAAGAAAATGACCTCCAGGAAGGGAGAAGAAGAAGATCTTGTAAGGAAACATTTTTGGATTCATTTGTCAGTGATTTAAACCAAAAGTTGACTGTCGTCCTCTTTCTCCAAGACCTGGTGAGATGACTGTGAGCTAGCCTTAAACTGACCGGATATACACAAAGCCATGAAGACAATTCTGAATTCTAAATTTAAGACTCACTGGGAATATAACCTAAAATGTTTACAGGGTTTTATTAAAGTAAAGCATCAGCACATTTTGGAAAAGCCCTTGCATCACAAGAAGTTCCCACAGAGTAACGGATTTTCCACACTGGATAAAACTGGTATTAAAAGAGTTTGCCCTTGGATTACAGCATAATGAGTGAGTGAGCGCTTACCCTCCCTCCTCAGAGTATTTGTGTCCAAAGGCCAAAATATCTGACGCCCTTCCGCTGCCATCGCACACCACCACAGGGACCGGAGGCGTGTCCCTGAGGTACTCCAGCACTATGGAGATGACATTAGGGCCCCCTTCCACAATGAGAGCCACCACCGGCACTCCCTGACCAATACCTATTGAGGAAAACAGAGGGGAGTGGAAAACAAAGGGGATAGAGAGTGAAAACAGCAATGAACAAATGTGAAATAAGAAATAAGAAATCATAAAAGTGAAAAAGGAAGAGGAATGTCAGGATGGACAAAGCAAAATCCTCATTTGTAAGCAGCGAAATGCAAACGTGACGCCGGCGAAATCGCCTGTGTTATAAAGACACTGTATGCATTCTAATGAAGACGTTTTTTGTTTTTTTTAAAAGAGCCTGTAGTAAAAATGTGTCGGTGTGCTTTGTGTTCTGCTCCTGCACCATCCGTGGACCTGCTGTGAGAGAGAGCATTTCATACATAAACCCCAGACTGTTCCACAAAAAAAAAAAAAAAAAAAAAAAAGACTCCCCGCTTCATAATCACAAGCTATTTAGGACAATTACGCATAATTATCAGAAGGGATTTTTGGCGCATGGGATGACTATGTATGGAAGAAGGTACTGCAGATAAGAGAGGGATTTCCTGCGTATTTCTGGTTTCCTTTCCACACTCCATTTCTCATTACACCCATGAATATCATCTTTAAGACACCACAAACCCTGTAAAAACCCCAGAGTCCCATTCCTATCCTAAGTTCGTTACCCTCTTAGTGGTCTGAGTGTAATCCATTCCTTAAACCCTTCTTGCCTCATCCTGCCTGTCCCCTGTCTTGGACTCCCTGTCTTCCTCCAGTCTTTTTTTTATCATCAACCACTCCATGCTCAGCCTCTACCTCCGATTGGTGCGTTTTCCGCCAGGTGTTTCCACCCCTTCTAATTCAAAAACTGTGTAACTGCCGGATCTTTCCCCCCCCCTCTCCCGCCCCGCACCCTCGTCCTGCTCTGCATAATTCATGGAGGAGAAAGCGCCGTCTGTCTCCCGAGCACGCAGCCAGACGAGCACATACAGATAAGTGCTTACATACTGTACGCACAGACACACCAACACGAGCACACGCATGAGCGTGCACATCCAGAAGCATCCTCACCACCATTACGCCTTGCCTCACACAGCCTCATGTGGCCTCGCAAAAAGGGACAGTTACATAAGGAGAGTATTTTCGGGGCCTCGTCGACTTCAAAGAGGTAAAACGTCACTGTGCCAAATCACATCACACGACCAAACATCACCAGAGCCGACTGAGACACAGACGCAGTCTGATGACCTGCATATGAATCCTTCCTTTCGCTGGATGCTGATGGAATTAATTTTTTTATTTTTTCATTGCATTACCTGCATGCGTGCACGTACACGTTTGCGTGCACGCTTGCGGTTGTGCCTGAACCCAGCAATGATATTGATGACTAGTGAGCTTTGGAGGCAACGCGGCGCTATCTAAAGCAGATTATTGTCCAAGTGGAACCCACTGAGGAGCAAATGAAAAGGGGGAAAGCGCAGCTGTGTCATAACTAATTGGTAGAATAAAACACCCGCCTGGCACAAATGCACAATACAAATAGAGGCTTAACTTAACTATGCCTACTCCAAAAGAGCAGTCACATTTTAGGACGCCTTTTGACCTCCCATTGACAGTCAGATTTTCTAATTATCTACAGCTTGAACTGCAGTTTTTCCTCTGGAAACTGAAACTTATTAAATATGAATGAGGAAGTCCAACATGTCAGCCCATTCATTCTAATTAAAGCTGCCATCCCAGCCCACATGCCAAAAAAAGTTTCTTCTGTTTCTCACTGTGGGTGCCAACAAACACTCAAAATAATATTTTGGCGCCAGATTTGTTATCTTTACATTTTATTGTATCTGAAGGTTCTTATTTGTAATTCATCTGTGTGGAATGCTTGGGAAATGTTGTTTTTTAGCAGTTATGTACCAAAAGCTTTTATGGACGCACAGACGTAACCTGACCTGAATTCAGAACCGGGGCGGCCTATGAAAGGTGCGGTCACAGTGATGTTTTGTGGAAGTATTGAGTGGGAACCGGAGATGTGAACGCTCTGCTTCAACTGAACCTGCAATTTCACAGTTTTTTTCTCAACTCAATCCTGTGATGGTTTTCAGACATCTTCCTTTGAATTATTGTATCTATGGGGTGGGATTTCAACGACCTGCGCTATGGTTTTTCCACCATATAAAACACATAGAGCATCACGAGTGATCACTTTCAAAAGAAATCTCTGCGGTTCTAGACGACAGGTAAAAGCACTCCTGGTGAGATAACCTGTTACTGATTATTTTGGGCAGATGGGAAAAACGTTTACTCCTTTGCTGTTTCTGAACGTTTGTTAATGAAGAGTGGAATTGGGGTTCTGCTCTCAGTTAATGGTCTAATAAATTGCTTTAATTAAACCATTAATTAAATCTAATTTCGGCTGACCTCTCCCCTCGCTGATGTCAACCTGCAGCGCACCTGAGCAGCTTTAAGATCGCTGCGGGGACAGGTGCGACCGAGTATCCCGGATTTTTCTAAATATCTCCAACAGGTTGAATTGCTGTTGTTTTGTCTCCATCTGCTTTGCTTTATAAAAATTCGATTTTATTTTTCCGCTTAGTTTTTTCATGTTATTGAATAATTGTGAGTTCCAGGTAAAAACGTTCAAAGCGGTGCCACAACCAGTGCCGCCAGAACTCTAAGAGCTTCCTGACCTTGAAATTTGATTTGCCCATCCAAGGAGTACTTTGTTTACCAGCCCAATGTGTAAGGGTGGGAGAAAAGGCACAAACAGGTGTGTGTGTGTGTGTGTGTGTGTGTGTGTGACTATTTTAATGGATACGAATGTTTGACTTTGCAGTACGAGCAGCTGAATCAATCAATCTGCTGAATTTATGGACAAGAACAAACTAAATGTTTGGAACAAATATGTACATAAACTAATTTAATTAGAAACCCTCCAGGCAGTAAATGCTTTCAAATCAGAAAAATTAACTTTTAATGTGTTTAAAGCAAACAACACATCCATATTTACTTATCATGGCACACTGAGATCTCTATTCAATTCTGCGCTGTTGCCCATCCGTTAAAAGAAATAGCAGAACTCCTCAGGTAGTTCTTATGGATCAAAGCCTGGAGAAATATACCAATAAATAATATGTAAACTTATACAATCACATATTGGTATATCCTGTGGAAATATGTCCTTTCTGCTCACTTTTCTTAACTAAATCCACGCACCATTCACACACTCCAACGCATCAAATAGCACAACTTCCTGTCCTCGTACTTCATATATAGGTTAACCCCGAGCCGATACGTCTTCTCTCAGGAGGGAAACTACCCAGAATAAGTGTGAAAAAGCAGAGGTAGAAAAAAAAGGAGAGAGATGGTCTTTGAGACAACTGTCTATATTTATCCAGCCTCGGAAACGAGGAAGAACGAGGAGTAGAAGGAATTGCGGGGGGGGCGGGGGGTGTGTGAAGATGAGCGTATAAGCGAGACACACATTACGTGCTTTAACGGTCCCAGTTAAGGATCTGGCAGTGACTCATTATGTGTATGTTTCTTGTGAGTGTTGGCGTGTCCTTGTGTTCATCAAATTAGAATTGGCATGACTGTAGGAGGTGGGATACGGTATGCCTGCTGGTGTCTTCACACCCTGAACAAAAACGCTTGTAGACACAACGAACGCGGACAGGAAACGACAGGCCACGGGTCGAAAGGTCGGGAGCCGCGGTGCGACTTTGTGTAAGTTGTGAGTGATTTCCAACACAATCATGTGTCTTTGATAAAGACATATGTTGTTGGACTTTTTTTTTTTTTTCCGCCACAGACCACAAGTCAGCTGTGATGCCACTACCTTTGAAGGTTATCTGATTACATGATCAAAATTAAATAACGTAATTAAAATTATTGAAACGTAATAAAAATTTGTCTAAACGGCAACTGATTTTCTTGATATTCTGGTTCACAAACAAACATCACCCGATCTTTATGGCGGTGAAATGAGAGATACGAAAGAATTGGAAGTATGAAGAATATTTTTCCATCCTTTTTTGCAGAATTTTGGATGTTAAATAAAAACCCCAACTACATCTTAAGCTATTGAATCCGGTCCACCCAAGCAACCAAAGCTGGATTTTAACTGTTCGGCTCTGATGCCTGTGAGCCAGAAGCAACTTTTACAAAGGAAAAAAATGTTAGAAAAAATGTGATTCTTTTCTCACTGTCGAGTAAACAGCCTTCAGAACACGCGGCCAGGCAAATGGGCTGGGAAACTTTTTACAACCACATAAATGGCAAATTTTAATAGGAAAATGAGATTAAGAAAACACATTACCGATGGGAAGTAAACATTCGCAAAGTAATTAAAAAATATTAATCACAGTTATGCATCAGGTAATCTGTAATTTACTAACTTTTTATTTTTGGCACTCGGATTTGGACATAATGCATAAGTCCGGTCTGCACTGCCTTCAAATGACCCTTAAAAGCAACAACAGTCATATCATCATATGCGTTCCATCTGATATTACATTACCATGAGTCATAATATGAATAGTTTTAAGGATAGCTAAAGAAACAATTACTGAAATAACACATTTACATAAGGAATAATCATAACAAATAATATTCAGAAGGTTAAAAACATTTTCCTGATTTCCACCGTTCACACACGTATTGAATCAGTGGTTCTAAACTGTAATCCGTCTGAATGTGAGTGTAAATGGCTGACGGTCCATCTATGTGTCAGCTGTGTGATGAACTGGCGTCTAGCCTGTCATCACCCAATGACATCAGTCTGCAGCTCCACCTGCAACCTTGGGAAGGATAAGCAACCATAGAAACTGAATGGATATGTACATAACTCATCTACCTGCACATTTTTCACTCTTCCAGAAGATATTTACCACAGGTCACACCACTGATAGGGCGCTCAAAATTCTTTCCACACCACATAACATGCTGTCATTCATGTGCAGCTTCAACCTGGGACAATACCTGGAGGAAGTTCGACATTCAAGCGCACCCGCCACTGACTCTTATCTCCAAACCACAGAGTTGAACTCTCTGGCAGTTGGTGTTTATCATTTTGGCATGTTTATTGTATTCATTCGTGCATAAATACACTCGACAGTCCCCACACTGTCTCTTTACACTTATTCTCATGTGCTCGCAAATATTTTATGTACTGATCAGGCCTAGTTCTGCCCCGATGATTTAACTGGCGATGAATGTACCAACCACCATGGGGACTGTTACTGGTGACCAGCCAGTTCAGGAAAAACAGTCATCCAAATAAGACAAAAACTACTGCTGATCTTTAAGTTTTTCACACAGTTTCAAGATTTACACCATAATATCTCTTTGCTATTTTATTTTTTAAATATTTCTTAGTGTATTTTTATATTAAAAACAATTTTTAAAAAAAATGTAAAAAAATAAATTACTCCATAATATCTCTGCTATTTGTGCTGTCCTGGACTGTGTCCCACTCAGCAGGGGATGACATTTATACGCCAGGTTCCCTCTGCAGTTAGATGCTAAAAAATAAAAGCAACCCAGTTGGTCACACACAGAGAAAGGGGTAGGTTTGTGTGTGTGTGTGTGTGTGTGTGTGTGTGTGGAGGGAGGGGTCCTTAGCAATATCTATAATCATTAAGAGTTTGTTCGTGCACTTGAAAGAATAGTCCTACAGCCCTCTTGACTTCCCTTGTACCACGGTTTAGCCATAATCTCTTTTGTATGAGCTGCTCCATGATGGAGGTCACCGTGTCACAGCTAATCTGCAACGCAAGGACTGATGCCTACTTGATTCAATTACCCCAGGTCGGCTACTTCATCTTTTACCTATGCTGTGATTAATGGAACCGCTGCTATAGGAGGTCAGTGAAGGTCACACGCGACACGCGTGGTGGAAATGCATACATTCAATATTCAAAGAAATTATGCAGCTGTTTTAATATTCCAAGTATGAAAACCATAATAAGGGCACACTCAAGGTGTCCCGATTCGTTCAGAAACTTTTATTCCTCTTCGAGTCGTGCATGTGCATCCTTCTGGAAGAAACAGAAGGGTGAATAAGACGCAGGGACTTCTTATTTTTTCTGTTGTTGAATTTAAAGAGAGAAAATAAGAAAACATTCAAGGGTGAAGCCTACTTCATATGTATGTTCTCTTGCAGCCTTTTCATTATTTCATCCGGCTGTTTTCGATGAAGACACCTCAAGGTAATAACTCGTCTCACCGCCTGCGCCCTCTTCAGATGCTTTACGAACCCTTCGCTCAGTAATTCTCTCCCCTCTCCACTCACCCTCGATCCCTTTTCTCTGTCTTCATTTCCTCACTCCTCTCCCTTCCTCATTAACTTGTCATCTCTCTGAGGCAGGTATAGGATTAAAATACATTATGGGCACTGCTGGGGGTATGTCAAAACTGCTGTGAAACGGTTCAGCAAACTGTGCTGAATGGTCGGACCTTGACTGCTAACGTCAGTTGACGGGATGAGAAATATGTGTGTATGATTGTGAATTGTTTTTTCATGATTCCTTGTGATGATCATCCTGTGATTCCAAAACTAAATAACCGTCCCTGCAATCCTGGCTCATGCATCTGCATCTGCTAAACATTCATAGCCTCACAACCCCTGTTTCCTGTCTTAAGATATTTATTTTGTTTACCACTGTCCAAAACTGTCCCTCAGATAGTCTTCTTCACTTTCCTCTGAAGAGGGTACAAAAGTACAGGAAGTAACTCGTTTGACAACACCAAAAATAGAGAAGAGACCGGAGGAGAGATTGTGTGTGTGTGTGTGTGTGTGTGTGGTATGGGGGGGTGTTAGGATGTTAAGGAACTGGCTCAAGCGTGAACTAATGATGAGTGTTGACTGGTGCCAATAGTGCTGACATAACTGGTGATGGAAACTCACTATCTGCAAAATGAAGACGAATACATTTGGACAACAGGAAATTAAAATGTAGGTAAGAAACAAGATCTGGTTGCTTGACAGAACCTATATGATATACTGAAAGCATTCACTTGATGAGAGCACTGACAGCTTATCGACCCCAGAACGTGATTGATTAATTAACTACAGGACACGGAAAAGCACCAATAACAACTTAAGTTATAGGTTCTAGAGTGCTAGAGAGCAACCTGTTGCTTGTCTGCTAATCAACCAGCTTGTTTAAGTATTTTTGTGACATGTATGGTAAGAACCATGCAGTCTTCTCTTTAGTGTCATCCTTACAGAAAAATAAAATGGATTGAAAGTCCATCCATCCATTGAGATAAAAAGATCAAAATTGTCTGAAGCGAAATATGAGCAAAACCAATAAGCTTTGAGATGAACTACAGCCGTTTCTCTCAATAAAGCATTCCAATCGGGTATCCCATCTGCCAGATGTAAATGAAATTCCCTCCAGCCGTTTCAGAGACATCGCATTCATAAGAGGTCACAGTGACCTCGAGCTTTGACCTCCAAAATCTAATCACTTCATCCTTGAGTCCAAATAGGCGACCCAAATTTGAGTAAATTCCATCCAAGAGCTCCTGCCCGACAGACGGACGAACCAAAAACAGCAACAGCTGTCACAGGTGTGGCAAAGACACCACGTTCTGGAGCCAAACGCACAGCGTCCCTGTCAGTCACTTGGTGATCGCCGTTGTGTGGAAAATTGCAGTCAGACACAGTAGGATTATCTACAGGATGGCACAGACATCACAAAATACCACAGGGGAGATTATGGATATCTAAGCACCACATTTCTATCATCGGACGTTTACATTTTATATGTGTGACCGTGTGCTGGAAGAAAAAAGAAACAAAAGGGCTCACAGTTATGTGTCGTCCATGTTCGGCCATTTAAACTAACGGCTTTACTCCTCTTTATTTTCTTTATCCTCCATTCCCCGACAGCACCTCAGGCTATACTTGGATCCCATAGGAGCCCTGGTTCGGGGGAAAATTGATTCACTCCTTGAATGAACGTGGACAGGTAATCAAATAAAGAAATGGTGCTTGTCTGCCAACCCCACAGCCGTGAAAGCCGAAGAAACACACTGACAGACACACACACACACACACACACACACACACACACACACACGGAGGCCCAGTATATCAGAGAGACATGTATTCATACATGTACCGCACGCAGCCGTTACACATTTGTGGTGAAATATGAGCTGCAGTGACATTCATACAAGACGAAGGACATGCAGCACATTGTCAAGAGTGTGTGGATGGAAAGCTGCAAGATTTGTGTCTTCATATTACAAAAATCAATTAACACAGGTGACTGTTGGTGTCCTGAGCGCCAGACTATTAAATCGAAGCTGGTGAGCAACCTTGAACTCCACTGAGATTTTCTTACGCTGTATAGTTTAAGGAAAACTGCCTGTCCCTGAGTATCAGCAAGAGGAACGATTGTGGGTTTTGGACAGCAGGAGAGGAACTCTAACCACCTCAGGATCAATGAGACCACAGAGGAGTACAGACAGTCTGTCCACACTAACATCCTGATCAAGAAGCTACTGCAGGGCCTCCAGCAGCTGCAGACACTCAGGATGTCCCCACGGACACACATTTACCTCCCTCATAAAATTGTCGGGAATATCAACGCTCAGCAAACTCGCCAGTCCTGCAGAGACGGTGAAGTTCCGTTGGACTTACTGCTGATTGGGCACAATCACTGTCAGATACGGTGTTGACACAAAGCATTGCATGGTTTCTTTAAGTTGTTGTCACTGACATATAGAAATAGTTGTCCGCCATCATGGTTCCATAGGGAAGCAGCGCAGGGAAAAAAGTTCTAGAGGACCTACATCCATCAGCCTGTCAGAACCCTGGACAAGGTCACTGCCACTCCTATCTTATCTTATCTTATCTTATCTTATCTTATCTTATCTTATCTTATCTTATCTTATCTTATCTTATCTTATCTTATCTTATCTTATCTTATCTTATTTTATCTTATCTTATCTTATCTTATCTTATCTTATCTTATCCTATCCCATCTTATCCTATCATAGTCATCATGGTACAGTACATTACCATTATGTGAAGGGTCAGATGCTCTTATGACCAGTGGGCGTCCCTTTGCCTTCCCAGCCCCTTTTGTATGAATCCAGGCATAGGATGACAAAGGGAAGTCCATAGGTCAAATGACAGGATGACGAGCAGGAAGGAAGTTTATAGCTCTGATCCCATGTATACATTTTCTAGCACCTACGTCCTGACACCCTCATTTTTCTTAACAAGCAATAATGTTAGAATGTCACTACAAAACCCCGAGGAAATTATATTAAATTGGTTTTATGTTGGCAACAAAAGGTAATAAGAAATAAATCATGGATGAAAAGAACTTCCCCAGCCCTGACACACTAAAACAATGCTCAGAGAGGCAATAGAGAAATGTGTTTAAAGTATAACAGTGAGCTTTTGGGTGCACTCATGTCTGTTTCTAATATGTGTTAGAGACAGAAACAGAACAGAGAGAAAAAGACACAGAAATTTTCTGTTCATGCAAATCCATTTGGGTTCTAGCGAAGGTACAGTGTGGAAATTGAAAACAGAGAAACCCAACATGACAGGGACTCAGTGGTGGATGAAAGCTCCCCACTAATATGCATATACACTTTCACACAAACACATTAATACGCACGAGGATGCACAAAAAAGTATTGTAATACATTCTTGATGCATGAGGGTATATTTTTTTTAGGAAGAAGAAACTGAGATTTCACCACAACAAAATCGGTTTGCAATCATATAAAATTTATAAATAATTCTCAATCTCAGTCTCAAAAAATAATTAAATCAAAACATACAAACAAATCTGACATAGCTTTCTTTCCTTTATGTGCGTTTGTAGTAATTGCCTGTGGGACAATTTATCTGTGATTATTAGCTGGTTTGTGCCGAAGAACTGATTATCGACCCTTTGCTTTCTGTGGATATATCCGTTCATCTGAGCTGTAACAAAGCGTTGAAATTAAAAATGAACCTGTTCTAAAGGAAGGCTAAATGTATCACAGCTACCTACAAATACACTATCTGACAGTGTGTTTAGCACAAAGCTGGTAATCATGGTTTTCCTTTGGCTGCAGCTGGAGACATATGAACTTAATTAACCCACAGTGGTGTCGTTGTTCAAGGAGGATTACGGTTTCATTACGCTGCTATCGCTTTTTGCTGCGTCATGTCAAAATGCCTCCTCTATGCAGAGAGGGCTGAATGTAGGCTGCATCTAAGGCAAGGTCAGGTCCACTCACGTGTGTTGATCTTCTGCAGGGAGATGTGCTTCTCCAGCTGACGTCGCAGTTTGACCTCAGCGCCATACTTTCCTGTGGTGCCGTTGTCTGCCAGGATGAAGTGGGAGTGGAGGCTGTTTAGAACCGTCAGCTTGCTCATGGGGTTGGACATGGTCTGGTATGGACGCACCACCTGTCCAAGAGAAAGTAGCATTTAACATTCGATGCTTTGGATGTTCAACGCAAAGTCTTCCTAAAACCTTTGTCTTCTACTTCTGCTGCCGAAATTTTGATAAATGTTTTGAGACTTTGTTTTCCGTGAGTCATCCAAGTCTATGAAAGTGCATTAATAAATAACCCCCATTGCTCCTTAAAGACCGTGAACACTTCATCTGAGCACAGGGCTGTGGCAGGAAGATGTTTGGTAATTAATAAATAATGACAAAAAAAGTGTAACCTCTGCCTCTGTTTTCTCCTGTGTGCGTTAGATTCTCCTGTTTTCCCTATCGCAGCTTCTTCTTTAATGCACCCCGATGCATTCATATAATTCAGCGAAATGTTTGCGCAACGTTAATGACACATAGTCTTAAGGCTCTCAGATTTGGACCGGAGGCAAATTGAAGTAAACTCATCTGGTCATTAGAGCCACAGTTGATGCCAGTCGAGCGTGAGAAAAGCGCTCCAGCACTTAATAATCTAATTTCAGCCACCAACATTAATCGTCTCTGCCTCACTTGTTCAGAAGGACAGAGAGAAGTACATACTGATGAATTTTTAACTATAACATGACATTGATTCCAGAAATTTGAATGAGTCAGCATGTGCTCCACGGTCTCATGTGGTTCTACCAGCTGTCCAATTCAGTTTGAAAGCCTGTTTATTACTGATTGGATTGGCTTACTCAGCATCCCAGTTAATAAACTGTCAACCGCAATTTGCAGGATTTGGCAACTGCAGACTACACACGGCACTTTTCACATGAATGCACATAAATCGGGTTTAAGCATGCACTGTTAGTGTTTCCCATTGTTCTGTGTGTTGTTCTGTGGGACTTACATCTTTGCCAACAAGGTCCTCTTGATTTTCTACGATGCCCCACGGAGCGATGCCGATGGTGCAGATCTTTCCCCTTGACTTGGAGGCGTGATCTTTCAGCGCATCGCCCACATGGCGAATGACCCCTGTATGTATTTGTGGTTGTGCGTGAATATTTGAGAGAAAGGGATAACAAAATCAATATGCAAGCTAAACTTTGGAAAGATGAAGACAATCTTCTTAAGTGGGTAAAACAACACTGTGGAGGCCGTTGTTGAAACACGGACAGGTTGTAGTTCAAGGTTTTCGGTTGATGTCGTCGTGGGAACAGCAGTCAGGCCTGGAGGCCAGCGTATCGCATCTCTCCTCCTGACAATCATTCTTCCTCCACCTCAACTATCCATCCAACATATCCCCCTATCCATTATTCAGGCCTCTCTTTTCCTCTTTCTTGCTTTTGCACTCATTCTGTCACTAAATTTTCTTTTTATTTGTTTCTGTATTCAAGTGCGGACATTCTACAGCATCCAACGCTGTATCACTTCTTTCCATCTGTTCTCATCTCTCCTATTAAACGTTGGTGTCCTGTCTTTTTTTCTCACTTCAAGCAGGCTAAATATAATTCAAGCTGCTAAAAATATTCTCCTTTGCATGGAACTTGAAGCGATGTGAGAAAAATACAAACAGTGGACTCCTTCATTAAAGAGAGGCGAAACAGCACTGAGAAGAATTATCTCTACTGGTAATGTTTTAACAGATGGCTAAGCAACAAAACTAACACGGCTGAGTATGAAAAAAACAAAAAACAAAACGGTTGATACAATATGTGTTGCATGTTCTTTCACGGGTCCATTTTTTTGTGTTTATTGCTTATTTAATCCCGTGCCAGCTGAACCATGCTATTTTGGAGTTGATGCATTAAAAGGTTGATGGCAGACAACACTGAAGAAAAATGAATCACTGTCACAAATCTTTGCATGTTCTAAGTACAAATCAACGTTTTTAGAGGCAAACAGTGTTGACAAAAAAAAATGTTCCTTCGCTCCAGTCCATACCAACGTTAAGAACACAATCATTAACTTTAAATACTGCAGCTTGCCATGATCAGAATAGCAGCGGAGGTGAAGTTTACTGTGCTCTCCATATGCATGATGACTGTATTCATGAATAATTAATGCACTACCAAACTGTCAGCTGACATTTCCATATATTTTTATTCCAAGCACATCATGTTGTTGACAAAACACATTCACGATGTCTCATTTTGTTACAAACTCCCAATCATCTCGTTGCTGTCAGACTTGTAAATGTTTTCCTTCTGGATTGCTTCAACACTTCAATTCCTCCAGCTTGAGTAGGAAATATGAGTCGATACTTCTCAGGAGACACTTTACGTCTTAAAAAGAAGTGTTTATTTCAGCTTGATGTGCATCAAGGAGAATTAAATATGATTGAATATCAGTCAGTGTCACCTCCAAATGGAACCCATATGCGTTCTTATTCTACATAAATCACAATATAGATAAATATCTAGCTCACACCGAGGCCTGTCAGGAAGATAATTTCATTTACTTTTAATTTCATTCTTCAGCCAGGAAGGTCCCATCGACATCTCTTCTTTCAGGGGTTTCTGGATCAAGTCAAGATTTTAAAAAGCAGCTCCCACCATCCGCCAGACTGTGTCCTATTACCTTTGGCCTTCAAAAGGAAAAGTCCTTATCAGACTTCCTATTCTACATCCATAATCCAGTCCTCTGAGCGCTTCATGAATCCTGTTCCATTCCAAATCCATTCAGCTACTCAGTATCTCCAAAAGTCTTGAGCCAATCATTCCAACAACCTCAAATCTTCTAAAGCCAATGGTGAATTTCCTGTATCGTTTTCAACTAGAACACCACTTCTTTTAAGGACATAAAAGCCGTAATCGACTGCTGTCATTTCTGACACGCTAATCACACATTTTGTACAGCCAAATCCACCTCTTCATTTCAATGTGACACCCTTTCATTGACATTCAGGGCTAAAAATAAGCACTCTGGACCCCCTGAGAGGATTCAAATGAATCAAACCATAATGAAGAGCCATCACTTTACCTGTCTGGTCTGACTCTGAGTGCCTCTGAGCATCGCTGAGTGCTCATAATATACTTAAAAGATCCTTTCACAGTGACCTGGCGGTTCAGCGCGGTTACCGCTCAGAGGAGCTTGATAAATGGCGATTTAATAGCTGCTAACTCAGTAGAGCATTCAAGTTCACTCGTCGCACTCCTAGCTCATGTACAGCCTATCATCCTGCATCAATATTTCGTGATTTCACAGGACTCTAGGAATTATCTGTTATTATTTGATTTATACACGTCACCCGTGTTGACGCCTCCAGTGAAGATCCAGGCTCCCGTCGTCATGGCAGCCTTGATGAGCCCTTTTCCGAAGACCTGTTTGAGCTTGGGCTGCAGCTCAAAGTTCTGCAGACCCCCGTGGACTGAGATGAGCAGCTTGGGCAGCTCTAGCTGCCACTCCTTGGTCATCAGGTGAAGCAGAAGGTCAGGCTTCGTATCATAAGACACTCGCACATACTGAAAACAGAGACGTGTGTCAGTGGCAGATCATATCTGTATCATCCAGACACATATTAAAGAGCAGCGCTCATTAAAAAGCCTCAAGGTTTCACGATTCCGTGGCAATCGATATCAAAATCAACACTTGCTTGTCTTGAATGTTATGCTGCAACTGCAACTTTAAAGAAAGTGTGATATTTAATCCAAACGCATGCAAAAAAAATCATCCACCCACCACCAGATTATTTTCTTTAATTTATAGAGCCACATCTTTATAAAAATACGTCAAGCACTGCAAGCTTTTACTAATTCTTGATTGCTGGTTCTAAAGATGAATGAGTTTTTTCTTTAAAGCTTTACTTTAGTAATTACAAGTGTTATGAAATTTTAAATATGAATGACGAACGCGGACGTCGAGCAGCGAACAAAAGAGATGTTATTATCAACTTGACTGGGCAGGAGGAACTCTCCAGAGGAAACGCATTTAAACATCCAGCTTCTACTTTTGTCTAGATAGCGTTGAGTTTGGCTGCTTCACCTCAAACAGTTTCACTTTGTGTCAAAAAGCACTGTCTAAATGCATGGATGAAATATTTTTAAATAACATTTAAGACTTAATTCACAGACACAGACATCCATTCTTAAATAAATATGATGAGAAGCATTCAACTTGAAAGAAACCTGTGAGGGAAAAGCAACACGGAAACATGCAGGGATGTTGCAGACTTGCCTGAGGTTATGACTTCATTTTTCAAGATACCACGATATTGATTAGCTGCTCAGTGTGAGTGAGCCTCGTGCATTATGGTAAATCTGTTAATCTACCTGATTCAGTCTCACACAGCCAACCTGATAAGGCTGGATTAATAATTTATGGTTGGGAATAAATCACGCAAGATTCCTGCTTGCTGCAGATGGTGCCACTCTCTCCACTCAATTAATTGTTCTGTTCCTTCTTGTGTCTTTAAATTGGACTAGCTGGCCAGCTGTAATGTATTTTAAATAGAAGCTGGATTGAAAAGGTCCAGAAGGATGCTCCGTGAGTTCTTACTCCATGTCATTTTGTATCTTCGTGTTACCTTCAACCCGTTTCACAGCACTGGTGGAGCATCTAACGCTTTCCTCCTCTGTACCTGTGTGCTGTCATTCTGCATCACTTCACTGCTGCCACGCAGCATAAATCACATCCAGTTATTACGGCCTTTCAGTTTTTACAACCCTTTTCTAGCAGCATGTTAATCTACTCTGCCTTTGACAGCATCCGTCAATACATGTCAATCAGAGGTTATTTGTTGACTTGATATCTTGGCATTAATCTCCATTTGTCCATTTTTCACAAAACATTATCCTGATCAGATTGTGTCAGAATTTAGGAGAATGAAGCATCTTAATTCTATTATTTAGTATTTTCTACATGTGCATCCATCAAAGGTGGAAGTCAGCTGTCACACGTCTATGTCTTACCACCTTGTGTTGTTTGGATGTGTATTTTTGGACATTCAAAACCTTAAGCTTGCTCAGCTTTTTGTTTGCCTTGGGATGTTGTGTTTTTCAGGCGGCGTGCTGAGAAAAAGCGACGAGGCAGATTTATTATGGGAGCTACCATGGCTTTGTTGGAGTGTCCTCCTCCCTGGAACTCAATGGTGCCGAAGGCATCGGTGGGACTGAGCTGCGTGTGCTTGCTGATCGACCACTTCTCCGACAGGCTGTCATTCTTAGCCAAACGCTCGGCCTTATCGTTCTGACTGGATGAAATTCCCGGGGGCAGACCCACATGTTGACCTATCAGACGACCGCAACAGCACCTGGATGAGAGGAGGGGGTAAAAGTAAATGTTAGATTGATATATTACAGAGTCTTTTAGAGAGAGAGAGAGTGAAGCCCCAAGAGGTACTACTGTAGATATAAGAGGGTAGGAGGAAGGGATAACTCTAGCGTGAGCGCCGCCAGAGTTATACGTCTAGCAGGAGGAGATCAGCGAGTCTGAAGTGACAGCTTGTCATCTGACTTTCATCTCCTGATTGGTAAGAAAAGGATATGCAGACCCATCAAAATTTTTTATTGACTCTGTCTCTTTTTGTTTTCTGCTCTCCACAAACGTCTGTCTATTTCTTCCCTTTTTCTTCCTCTTCCTCTCCCTCTCAGCGGCTACAGGAGTTAGCAGAGTGACAGCTATATAAATTGTTACACTGCGACATGAATCCACGCTCATTCAGCTGCAGCTTCATATTCGACATTTTTACTTTGCAGGATGGAGCGGGAGCCTGGGGTTGAGAGGGAGGCGGGAGTTTTCTCACGCTATGTTTGTGTCATCTCTTACCAAGGATGTTTTGCCTCCCTCTGCCAATGTGGGAATTTTTTTTTTTTTTTTTTTTACATTAAAACCAAAAACAGTTGATTCAATCTTACACTTTTCTGCACATCAGCATGTGAGAAGGCTGCATATGAGGAACCAGATGATAAATCGTCCGATATTTCCATTCGTGCCACCTTAAATTAATAGCCCTCTAAAAAGGACACATATTTTATTGTCTTTGTGAACCAGTCTGACCTTGAATTCCCCGTTTGTGGTTCAAACATGTATAATGTCAGCATTTGGCTCATTAGCATGGAGCATCAACCAGTGATGCAAATAGAGGCCAGCGTGATATTACTCTGAGGCGTGTTTAAAAAGGTCAGCAGTGAAGCAGGGCTCGTCGTCTGATGAGTGTGTGTTGGGCTTTAGCATGAGCTAAATCTCTCATTAGAGACTTGTTGCTTTTATGGCAAACAATCAAGCAGCTGGATGCTGAATAAAAAATGACTTTCTTTAATTGTAGGATAATTGACAGAATGATTTAATTCATTGAGGTTCTTCTTATTCCCCTTCGCATGTCATACTCACCTATGGGGGTCTTTGGCGCTCACTATGATATGGACACATTCTCTCTTGCTGAACGCTCTTTCTATCCACGATTTCTGTGCCTGCAGGAACAAAAACATGGAGAAGTCTCATCAGTCTCTGTCACATCATAGACTTGTGACCTGAGGAGTGCAGGAGTGACGGCAGACAGACGGCAGACTCAGTCTCAAGTGATCAGCAGACTTGTTTTTGCCTGGAAGTTCCCTTTGAAAAATTAGAAACATCCTGTTGGATGAATAGAAACATATGTTCCACAAACAGCAAAGCAAAGGATGGCAGACAAGAAATACCACAAGAATTACTTTGACTAATGTCTCAAAAGTTGAAAAAAAAGTAAAAGTGTTTCAGTGACTGCGTTTCACACTGGAGAGGGAGAAAGTGTAGAACTTAAATGCAGCAAGGCAGTAAATTATATCAGACGTCCACTTCTTGTACAGCCTGCTATGTGTGTGCATTTATACCAGTGAGAGTGTGTGTGCATCTCTATATGTGTGCGCTTTCTATTCTTTTACAGTATATAATAGCAAGCCCTTTCCATTGTCGTTCATTAAGGGAAAATGTATCTTTGCGACACTGCAACGCTTTTCTTTCTCATCCACTGCAGGTCTGAGTGACGGAGGCTGACAAGAGCCAATTAACCTGTGATCCAGAAAAGACACAGCTGAGCCACGGAGAAAGGCCGACGCAAATGCAACACAGCTATTACACACATTTGTGTGTCTCCACCGACAAGAAAAACTGCAAAATCCAAAAGGGATCAAGAGGAAGATGACACATCGACTGTAATGTCAAGATAAAAGAATGGATACTGTATACAGAGCTATATGAGTGTGCTTGTTTTATTCAAAGGGGCGTCCCACTAGAGCTACAAGGAGACCCGACAGATTAAATGTGTCTTTTTTGGTTTGTTAGCTTTACATATTTTAGTTATTGGTGCCTGCTCCCTCTTATGCAGTTGAAAATGAGGATAAAACAGAGTTATACCAAAGGGTAGGAGCACCGGCTTTCGCCTTAATAAAATAAAAGCACCATGTTACAGAGTCAATTTTAAAATTTCATCTATTGCAGTTAAGGCTTGGCAGGAGGATGTGCATAAACGGATGGTACGGCAGAGCTTTCGCGACAACATTCACACATTTTTGTCGTCATAAAAGCCAGAAAGATGGATAAAGGATAAAGAAAGCAATTAAACATCCTGGTTCTGTCTTTTTATTTAGGTCCATTTCATAATTGAATGTCCGACCCTTCCACCAGGTTTTCATTAAAGTATGTTAAATAGGGTCTGTGTAATCCAGACAGACAAACAAACAAATCAAACCTCCTCAACGGAGGTACAGAGTGAGTCTAGAGAGACTCCTTATTTTTGTCTCTTTGCTCGCACACATTATCCCATCAGTCCTCACATTATCCATATCAAAAATCCATGAAACATTTAAGTGTGCCTCTGCCCTGAGAGATTAGATCTTTTTTTCCTCCTCTCTAGAATAAATGTATTATTGTGCTTTTATTCCCTGTTGAAATAAACCCTAATTTAACTAAATCAGTCGTGCATTGAGCTCTATGTATTTGTTTCCTGTTGAATACAACACCATTGATGTTAGTTAGACCAAATGTCACAGACAACCAGAAAGACACACAAACCAGACTCCCAAACGCGGAGCTGAGGGAACACGGCCGCAATGAAAACAAAAGGATGGAGCTTTTTCTTTCTGTTTTTTATTTCTGGGAGAGCTGCCTCGGCT
>CM023608.1:24250998-24318498 GCA_013358685.1 Antennarius maculatus
AATGGATCCACCTGTGAAAAAAAAAAAAAATCACTTAAAGCTTAAAGAAGTTTATGTAGCAGACGTCAGGAGGAGCATCTAACAGCAATGTTTGCACAGCTTTACGGAGGTTTTAGTTTTAAATGAGGAAGAAAGGGAGACAGGATGATAGAAATCTATACATCAATCTTAAATAGCAGTTCCAGGCCACGTGATGATTTATAATCGTTCACAATATCAATGATCAGATCAGTGACAGCGCCTGACCTTTCAACTCTGCAGCCTTGAGGAGATCTTCTCAGATATGATCTGGAATGAGATTTCTGCTATCTTGATGGCCTTTATGGCAGGTTGCATTCAGGTTTATGGAGTGACTGATAGCTAACATATCGATTTTCCTCTACAGGACGCCTTCTGCAACAACAGAGGGCAGATCCAGTCGACGCCTTTCAGCAGCTTCTTGATTTCATTCTGCTCTCCTGTTTTGATTCATATGAAACTTTAGTGGAGTCCTTAATACCCCTTAAAATTGAATTTCCTCTTCGAAACCTCATATATTGATGGCTTTATTTAAAATAGACAGTAAGTGCACTTTGCAGCTCTGAGTCTTCAGCAAATGTAAATCAGAACTCAATATAAAGGCGATAAAATAAGTCAGAAACTCCGTTGTGGGATCAAAATGTGAGAGAAAAATGGAGATCAACACTAGAGAAAGAAACAGTGAGGTTGAGTGCAGGAAACAAATGGCAGAGGAAATGAAAGACTGAAAAAAAAAGGCAGGGATTTAGAGGCGTTTATTGCTGCTTTTTTTATCAGCCACAGTTAGGGATGCATCGATCTAATCCTCACGATCAATATCGCTGCTGATACTGATCTTATTAAGCAGATTTAGCTTGATGTGATTGATACAGACAAAATACAATTTCTGGCCTCAGTTTGCCTTGCGCAAATGATCCTGATGAGTTCTTACGCAGCGGGGCGTGGAGATTTTCAATTTGTGAAAATTTGGTATCAGAGCAAAAATGGCCAGTCCTCGCTTTTAGAAACCCTCGCACCACAGATATATTATATTTTTACAGCATGTAGAGAGAAATTTAGAGGACTGAATGACATTAAGACACAAAATTGTAATATGTGATCTATAAATAGCCAATAAATCTTCAAATGAGACTGATTTTTGAATGACCCAGCAGCTAAGATGCTCTATAAAAATTTGCAGAATGCACGATGTGTTTAAGTGGATGTTTTTGTTTTTTTGTTTTTTATAATGCAATTGCTTTGCATCTGTTTCCCTCTTAAGCAGACGGCTGTGACGTGCTCTTTTGCACAGTAGTACGCATGTGCGGGTGTGTTCAATGTGTGAGTGCAATGAGAGAATGCTTGCTTGTTTTAGTTCCCGTCATTTTCAATCCATCTCCTGGGGCTAGAATAAGCAGCTCTCTTTCCCACAGGCCTCCACTAAGCCTAGCTGAGCATCTGGCCATGCAGACTAATCAACACTGGCATGGCCATTCTGTCTGTGACAGAGGGGGGGGGGGTTCACACTTTTGGTGGGTGGAGGTTGTGGACCGGCATCAGCGTGAGACACGATGAGGAAGAGCAAAGGGGTTAGGAGGAGAGTGGTGATGATGGAGGAGGAAGAGGCAGGAGGACGTGGGAGATGTGAGGGGAGGGAGAAGTGAAGATACATGAAGTCATGATGAGAAGAAAAAGAGAAAATGTGACTTTCTGACTGTTTCAGAAAGACGAAGGTCAGAATGACATGTCAGAAAAAGACGGTGCAGAGGAGGGCAATGGAATTAATGGCAGGAGAGTAGACAGAAAAGAGAGAACATCTGAAGCCACCGTGAAGTGGATGTGGCGGAAGAGAAAGGAAAAAGAAGAAAATGAAAAAGAAAATATCTTTTTTAAATCAGGCTCCCAGTCCAAAGGAGATTGGGAACTGTGAAAAAGTATCCCGTAATAGGACAGCAGCAGAGAGAGAGGAGAAAGGAAAGTAAGAAGCCGTCTTCGTTTGAGGGGAGATAAGCTGTATCACTTCGTCTCTGTCAAGATGAGGGCAGAGAATTGAGAAACTTCCATCAAAAGAGATGAAGAGAGAGAGAGAGAGAGAGAGAGAGAGAGAGAGAGAGAGAGAGAGAGAGAGAGAGAGAGAGAGAGAGAGATGCGAATGACCGGGTGACCAACGGGCCACAGAACCCTGGTAACCAGAGTTTGATTGACACCTGTCAAGAAACCTGTCAGACATATTTGGTGGCTGTACACTGATGTGTAGAAGTACAAAAATGGATGTAGTGTATACATTTTTTATATCTTCACTTAACATGTCAAGTTGAGAAGTTTTGTACATTTTTTGTCACAAAGACATTAAAATAACTGATGGAGTTTCCTCAAAAGCTTTTAGAAAGCCGGGCTGCGGGCCAGGCAGGTTATAACAGTCACGTGTAGGATTGTTTTGTGAAGGGATGACCTCTACTGCATAGATTTCAGCTCAAACTACGAAATACTTATGTGCTGGCCAAAAAAAATGGCATCAAGTAAGTTCAAAGTTACACTGCACGGATGGCGTCTCACCACAGAGAAGAGCGATCGGCACGGTTTTAATAACCACGTTTTCTGGCGCGGGCATGCTAAGCAGCTTGAAGGGGAACCCGCAGTATGGGGGTAGAACGCAGCGATCATGTCGAGGCTCCATGATGAAGCCATTCAGCTCATAGAACGATCCAGCTGCGTTGGTGTCAGGTCACACCTGTGATTAGTAGCGGTTCTCCTGAAACAGCCATTAGTTGGTACAGCAGGCCGGTTCCAGTCGTCTTATTGTGTGCTTTTTAGCTTTGAACGGTATCTCCACCTGCCCAGCACTGCTCTACCTCTCATTATTTTGCAGCTTTCACACAACATGATTAGCTGCCTACCAGACAGCTGGCAGTAGGACTCTGACGTTTTACGTGTTACCACCATTATCGTGAGGCAGCGGCTTCCTTCGTGAGTTTTTGTGCGTCTGTGTGAGAATACCGGGTCGATGCCGGCGTAAAGTAATCAAAGTTGCAGGTGCTGAGGTGGTTCAGGCCAAGAGCTGTGAAATTGCCTCACGTGTGAGCGCCACACACAAATGTGGCGGCGAAAGGAGTGTGAACGCGTGGAAAAATACAGATGGAAGGATAAGAGGCCGAAAGAAGAAAGGGCACACATTCGATTCTGGGAAAAATCCACAAGGAGACGATCCATATCAGTTACCTTTGACCCAGCCTGTTCTCCTCTACATCTCACTCTTTGTGTCATCTTTTTTCTGACAGATAGATGATGGATGCGTTCCTCACGTCAATCACACATGACTCACTTTTTAATATCGCAATTCCAGAATAGCACGGCTGTCATTCAGTGATTCAGATATGTTTCCATTAGCGCAGCTCACAACACCCCCCACCCCCCCCCACCCCCGCAAAGTGACGAAGTCCGGCGTCTGGACAGCCGTCACGTATGTCCGGTTCTCTCTGATGTGTTGTGACACAGGAAGTTTTTCCTTCTATTTGGATCAAATGGTGCATGGACTGGTGATCAGTACTTACGCTGACAAATTGGAACGCAATTGGAATAAATGGAGTAAAAAAAAAAGAAATGAAAAGAAAAATTGTTCTGTTTCAAAATAAAAGGAGAAATCACCTCTTCAGAGCAGCAGATTGCATCTGTGTCTAACCATCCAAAAAAAAAGATTATTTCATCCATTTAACGTCTCGTTTTGGCCGCAAATGTCGGATATGGATCGGAGTCCAACATAACAGGACTTGTTTTTACGGGTAGTGAGCTGGAGCGGACGTAAGGAGCTAAAGCAATTCATTATACTTACAGGTGGAAGCATTGCGCCAAGAAAATATGCAGAACACACACACACACACCAACACACACTCATTATATCTGTGGTCTCCTTTCCTGTCAGCACATATACTGTATAGAAAGAGCCCTCTGGTAAAACTACAAGTGGTGCCTTCATATGAACGTAGCACATGTATGAAAGTTTAAAACGCCTTTCTACTGCACCAGCAGAAATTCCTCCTCCTGCCATGTGGGAATAAAATCATTAGGTCTGTATTGAATTTCTAACCCCCCCCCCTCCCCCCTCCTTCTCCTGCCTCTCTGGAATATTTCCCGATCGATAAGCAGTTGGACTCCTCGGTCAACTCAATCTGGCTCCCACCGTCGAGCGGCCGGATCCAGGCGAGCATGGCGAGGGGAAGGAAGAACCCCTTTAGTGAGGGTGAGGGACTGAAGACAGGTAGGTGAAATTATTGTTCTGAAATAGCTAACTGTCCCTACTCTCTATTTAAATGCATTTTGCCCGATGCCCCTCCTTTGCCCCCATCTGCCCCGCAACCCACCGTAATTGTCTTCAACTTGTCCCACACTTTCCTCCACTTCCTCTCCCTCTCTTCAACTCTTCTTCGCACATCTCTCGGTACCTTGTCTTAGCATCGCTGAGACAAATCCTGGCAGGGCAGGATAGTGTTACCATGGATACTGAAAACTAGAAGTGAATACCCCCCACTCTGCACCGCCCACCGGTGCCTTCCCTTGCCCCCCATCTCGTACCCCCTCTGGCACGCTCGAGAGCTTGCATGGTGATCTCTGGAGCATATACCACTGTGTGTCAGTGGATTGACAGCAAGCAACAACGAACACACACACACACACACAGAACGAGTAACAAAGACAAATTTAATATTTCATTAGCGATATTTCCGTGACAGTTTCACGGATAGTTATGAATCATGTAGAAAAAATATTAATGAGAGGAAATAACAAACTGGGACAATGTGTGAGGCCTTTCCTCTTCATCCGATCTCCTGTCCATCAAATTTTATTCTGTATGTCAGGTGATATCTGGCAAGCCCCGGAGGGACAGCGCATCATCACGCTGTGTTCCTGCGTTATACAATGATTGGCGTCATGGGAGCTGGCTCTAAAACAAAAGGCTAAAACATTTAACCCACACATGATATCGCAGAAACCGTTGAATCTGATGAAGGGCAGACAGTCCTGATTCTGACCGATGACTTTTGGATAAAACTGTGCCACATAATTGGCAACACTGGAGTTCATTTTCTTGTTCATCCATTGAAAACTCAGATTAATTCCATAAACTAGATTTGTGGAATTTGTGTGCAGGTTTCACAAACTTTACTATCCAAGCAGGACCTATAAACGTACTAAGCATATCAATTTATTCTTATTATTGCTGCATTCACACCGTAAAAGTGCAGCATAATGAAATTTCTGATAAAACAGCTGCGTCGTATATTTTCATAAACTATTACACATTGACAAGGGCCGGACAAATCTATTGTTCAGGAATTAATATTGCTAATAGTCACATTGTGGGATGCACAGCGTACTGACGGACAAATTAAGTCAGTCTCTTTGTGCTGCTTGACACAAGTCTTATGTACTGTACAGTATATCAGTACTTTCTAAAAAGCTGTAGAATCCGCTGATCTGTTCCCAATATGCACTGGATCACGAGTTGCAAAACAGAAAGCAGAGGGACGGACGTGATAGAAGTGTTTCAGGAACTTCTACTTATATTTCCATGTTGTTTGGGAGCGTGGAGACAGTGAAGCATCTCCCTGCAGAGGGCCTGTGGCCTGAAAGTTGTCTGTATGAATTGGATCTACTTTGTCTGAGTTTGCAGACTCAGTAATATATTTGTGGTGAAAGCCGCTCTGACACAAAACTCTTTACTGGGACCTGAACCTTAATCCTATTGTCTCTCTCCCCAATCTCTTTATATCGCCCTGAGTGTGCATTACCCCTTGCATAACCTCTGCATCTTGTGTACGCGAGCGTTTGTGTGATGAAAGGGCAGATACACTACCCATATATTTTAAGTAAAATATGCATGCGGCCCAATGTTCCGCGGGAGCGGAGGTGAAGACTGTGGGGGGTCTGAAAGATGAACGCTGAGGCAGAACAACGGCATGAAACGGAGTAAATTAAATAATTTACGAGCACGCAGTCGAGCACAGAATGCCTTGTTCTATTAAAACACCAATTAATCAGGCATATGAAATGAGGACTAAGCATCCGCTTTGCCTGTTTGCTAGTGGCGTGCCCGCATCGTCACCCCAGATGCTCACGGTACCGCATGATGCAGGTGTTCCTACTACACAGCAAGGTCCACTGGCAAAACATGTCAAGACAGACAAAGCACTGGGTTGGGTATCATGAAAACACACAAATGTAAATAAAGCAAATAATTCTCATTCTCAGTGGCCACAAAAAAAATTATTCTCTCATTTTCAATTTATTTTTCAGATTTTCCAAAAAGTTAGCAGTTTTACAGGAACTCCAAAAAGAGTCCAACTGTGTTTCTAGCAGCCAAAGTTTAGTCTCAAAACTTTTACACAGTGTAACCTCTACATTACACAAAGTATGAGGTGGAATCTGCCAAAAGGAAAGCTGATAACAACCATCCCAAAATATCTTTCTCTGTCTATCCACATTGTCCTTAGCGTGTCTGTTATTCTGGATCTGACGTGGCAGCTTCGAATGCCTTCGTACTGGACTGGAGGAATTGTCATTCCGCCAACGGCTGTTGTATGTGTCTGATAGCAGAGATACATCTGAGGATGTTTTTGATATTTTGCCAACAGGCAGGGTGAAACGAACTGTGGCAATGTCGCTGGTCTTGCCTACAAGGCCACCGCTAATGACATTTGGGGAAGGAGAAGTGGTCTCACCCTCAACAGACAGCGACTCGAGTCCAAGATATGTTTCAGTCCATTAGAAAATAGATGGTGCCCATGCAGCTCTCTGGGAACACTCGCGGTTAAATCGAGTTTTGCCCATTTTGTGGTCAGATGTTTATTGTATGCTGGGATCACTATTAGCAATAGCACCCATATGTTTATTGCCAGCATAGAAAACTTGAGACAGAAAGTCCTGGGCATTGGTTCTTTGTCAGGGTTTATTAGATCCTGTGATTACAGTGAAAAGCAGATGGTCCAGAGCAGCATTCAAAGGAGAGCACATGAAAGGAGGCCGGTGGGAAAGGAAGAGGAAATCAAGATGACCAATGGAGGGACAGTGAGGACAGCTAACGATGGGATGGATGGAAAAACAAGAGGTTGGAAATTTCTGAAATGACTCAGAATCTTTATTTTCAAGTTATGGTAGAAAAAAATTGTTCAAAAACATCCAAATTTATCAGAAAATAAAAAAGCATTTCATGTACATTTTACAGGTAGGGACCCAAGGATGCGAAGGGGAAAAAAAAGCCTTAAGGACTAAGGCCATGGCAGGAAGAAAGTAATTATGTCCTGATACACACATTTACATTGGTAAATGTGTGCAAATTTACACAAAAAAAAAATGCCAACATTTAGAGTCATTCAATAATATGCCTGAAATTATTTTTAAAAAAAGCAAATTGAAAACAATTATTTTGATGATCAGAATCTGGTTTGCTGATAAGAAAACTGATGATTCCAAAACAGTGTGTCTTCTTGTATACACACAGTTTGTATATATAAATATATGAATACACACATACACACACAAACAAACACACACTTATATACAGTATATTGTATATACTGTATATATACAGTATATACATATGTATATACTGTATATACATTTGTATATACATATGTATATACTGTATATGCGCACACACACATAGTCACACAGTATACATGGGGAAGGGTGGTTGTGTGAGCATCTCAGGTTCAGGCCAACTTTGCACCTGTGTCACCCCCATTGTGTCTAATGAGGAGGAAGTAGGAGTGGATCAGCGCAGCTGAGCTGAGGCTTAGATTGACAGGGTTATCCTGGAGTTCAATGAGATGAGTCTCTACGACGTGGAGAATAAGGAACTGGGGACAGAATAGAAGCATCTATGCTCTCAGCTGTCATAATTAACGACTCAGTCGCCCTGTGTCTCATCCATCTTCAGGTGATGCTGAACCCTCCGGCAGCTTTCTGGATCTAACCCAGAAAAAGGTGGACTTTCAGTGAAGACATCAATGACAGCACACAGCTGCTTTATGCAAGGGTTTGTCACGGCAGGAGTTCGGTTAAGCTCCATCACCCTGGAGAAAAAGGTCTAGGTTTCTGACTCAAGCACAAAAATCTTTATGTTCAATTTCAGTCAAAGAGGAGGAGCCATTGGTTCCAAGAAACTACAGAGACTGACCGAGAGAACGAAGACGCTATAAATCTGTGCTGGGGACCACCTCCTGCATTAAACATGTATTTCCAAATAGCCTAAATAACTCTTTCTTACGATTACAATCATTTTGTCTTCAATGAATGAATACAGTGATCCCTCTTTACTCGCAGTTAATGCAGAGCACTTCCTGATGCTGTCAGCCAATAGAATGTGCGTACGTTATCATGTGACGACATACTAAAAATCCACAATGTAGTGAAGCTGTGCATCTTTAAGTGTGAATATGTGAGGGATTACTGTAATGTCTAATGAATTGCTTTTAGTATTTGGTGTACACAGCATGTATTGTGGATTAATAGTCTAAGCTGTTTTCTCCATTTAGAGAGTTTCCTTTCCTGACATTTATTTGCAAAAAGTCTAAAACTGCAAAAAAATTTGCAATTAGATATGCGACATGTAGCGGCTGCAGAGGAGAACTGTCTCTATTTTGACAAGCAGTGCCAGAAACCAGCAAGGTCAAAGCGTCAGAGCAGCTGCAAAAGGTAATTCTTCAGGAGGATTTTATAAAGCAGTTCTACAGGAAGACTTTAAAAAAGTCCTGCCAGGAAACATTTATGCAGTATTTAAATGAATCGAAAGTTGCATCACTTGCACAAGGCTGCCATACTGGCTAATGAGTTCTCTCAGGCACCACCCAATGCGAATCCTCTTTCCTCCCTGTCTTCACCTCGTCTGAGCGAAAACTCCAATCTCTCAAAGAGCTCCACCAACCTCTGGTGACATAAGTGTTCTTTCAGACATTAACTTGTCCACCTCAATAAAGCTTGTTCGTGCAGCATGGAAAAAAAAAAAAAACCCAGCTGTCTGAAGTTTCCAAACCTTTCTGCCGTTAGTCTTTTAACTGACAGGAAACTGTGGCGCTTTTAGGAGGCATTCTCCACCAACGCGATGCGGCCCTTGATTGACAGCTAAGTCGGAGCCGGGGCAGGATCTCCCTTGAATGATAGCGGTGCTAAACACTCGTCAAGCTGTTTTATGTAGTCAAGTCTTCTTTCAGACTTGTGTTCTCCCACCACCACAACAGCCTCTCTTCCTTTACTGACCTCTCTTGTTCTGTCTCTAAGAACAGTTTACTGGTTTGTATTTTTTGTGAATATCCTGTTTACTGAACCCATCCATCTTCTTCGAAACAAGACAGTCTACAGACCCTTATTCACCATGTAGATCACTAAGTCTGCTGGTGCCTATCTCAACTGGCTTTGGGCGAGAGATGGGATGCACCACAGATGTGGAGCTTTACCGAACTCTTATTAATTAAAGATTTTTAACTAAGCCCCTGGTCACTGTAGTCACGGATTTGGGGTACAACATTTTACACCTTTCTTGCAAACCCAGTCCGGTTCTTCCTTTTGCACTTGCTACATCTGAATCCAATGATGGGTGAACTTTTTGACCCACCAGGCAAGAAGACAGGTAAATGGAAAAAGTCCCACAGGCCGAGACACAGAAAGTTTTCAGACGAAGGATGTAAAAACAGTCACCCACAGATTGGTGAGAGGTGTGGGGGAGTGTGGGTGTGCTGTGGAGCTCACAAGAGACCTTTCCCCACCCTCTCTCGCTCGCAATAATGTTAGAAAGAGACAGAATGTGACACAACATATGTGTGCGTGCACAGTGTAGTAAGCATTTGGGGCAAACGTGAGCTTACTCAGAGGCAGAGTGCTCAGCGGGGGGGAAGCTGATTTCCCCTATGAAGGCACTGTTTGGAAGCACGTAAATATACATAAGTAGTGTGTCAAACGGCAACAGTGACAACAAAGAGCAGGAGCAACACACCCATAAATAACACCACAACAAAGGAAAGTGAAAGTCGTTACATGAGTCGTTTGGTGTTTGGAGGGTGGGAGCAAACGTAAGCTTGAAAAACTTTGTCAGCTACAATTTAATGCAATACCATACAGTACTTGTAAAGTAAATGTTCCTTATACTACATCCTCTGTGTAGATTTTAGGTGAGCATCTGTCTTTTTGAATGGATGTATGTTTCATTAAAGATGAAGCAGTTAAGCCACTTTTTAATGTTATCATCTCAATCCAGTGGAAAGAAATAAAGGCAGAGTATTTTCTTTCTGTGAAGTTGTGAACCAAGCTCTCCATTTAGCTTTTAGTCCTCACACTCGCAAAAAGCCTGTCAGCTAAATCAGGATGAACTCTGGTCTTAAAGACGGGCTTAGAAGCGAGAGGGGCAAAAGCAAACTTATTAAAAAAAAGATTTGTCTCTTCTTTGCAGGCGTTTAAGTAAGGAATAAAACAAAGTTAGCAGTATAAATGATAATAACTGAATGAAATAAATAATAATAATAATAAATTGAAAAAATATTTCCTGGGTTTTCCTATAAATACTGTTACAGTATTTATTCTTGTCGTCATACATTGACCATGCAGGTGATTATCTGCTTGTTTAAAATACATGTTGTTTCTTGTAACTTAATGAATTCATTCCATGATGTCAGGAGCATCAGATTATTTTTTTTTCCCAGCGCCCCAGGGTACCGCAGCATCCTGGTTGAGAAAGGACAACCCATAGCTTATATGCTTATGTTTACATTGTGCATCCAACGCCACTGCAGTGGCACTAATTACCATGCAGCACAGCCAAAGCTCAGTGGTCTGCTTTGTTATTTAAATATTATACAATTTCTTGTTGTAAAAGTACTGCAGATTGGTGCATTTAACTTTAAAATATGTAAACTTTTCCTACAGGGAAGGAAAGCCCAGAATACCTGATGGAATCTAAGGTTTTTCCACCAGTCTAAGAATATTCTGCCTCCTATCTTTCAAGCCAGCAAAGACAAATCGCTGTTGGCAAATTTTTCACTTTCTCTCATGTGCATAAAATCGGATTCATTTAGAATCTCAGCAAACAATATTGGATCCAAACCAGTATGAACAGACGAACCCTGCGCCGCTTTGAACCGCCGTGTTGTTGCCTTATTTCTTTGGCAGAGCGGATTTTCAAATGAATACAGATCACTTCACTTAAGCAGAAAACACTTAAACATAATCATACCAACAAACAGCTCCATCAGACCGTCCATCCGTGCTAACTGGCAATCTATTATGAGGCTGTTGTCATGTCAACCTTTACCGGTGCAGCGTTGTGTTAATTGGACTCATTTGAATAGGTGGAAAAGTCAAAGCCAACACCAAAATTGTGAGTGTTTTCAACCTTGCAACCAGACTTGTAACGACAGCTCCAATATCAGCCGCATCTAAGCAGATGACAGACTCATAATTGCACCGCAAATAGAATTCATTATCTCCATTATGAATCATTATTAGCTGTTTGTGTGTTTGTAAGAGAGGGAACATGAAGAAGGACATATGTTTGTGCACTGATTATTGCTCTTCAGCTCCTGCAGGCCAGTTATTAGAAGCAAACATAACCCGTCAAATGAGACATGAAACATTATGTAAACGGAGTGCAAGCCTGGGCTAAAGTGCCGCGATGAAGTTCAGACCTTTGCTCTCAGCGATTTCACAACGTGAAGAACTTTTTCTCTGCTAATTATGCCTGTTAGAAAAAAGCTAGAGGAAGGGCAAATGTCTATTTCTTCTCCTGTCTTTGCTTCCTCCCTCATTTCTATCACTGTTAATGGAGTGTCTGTTCATGTGTCATTGATCGTGTGCTGTTTGAAACAGAATCTAATTGGATGGGCAAGGGCAATGGTTTGTTTAACCACTGACACGACAGGATGATAATGACAAAAACCCTGGCACAGACTGACCTTGTCTGTGACATCATGACGCACACACCTGCACACATATAATGCTGATCTATCGTCCTGACATCTGTCATCCGTGTTTATTTCAGTCTTTGTCATACAATCATGACATCTCAGCCAGCAGCATTTTGTGTGGTTGGCACATAATTACCCATTTAATCTGTATTTGTCATTGCTCAGCGGGGATTTGTGCCATGTCGCCTAATTGGAGAAAGAGGAAGTGGGTGGTACGTTAAATGGCTTGTGTTTACACATCATTACTTCAGGAAAAAAAAAAAAGCTCCGGCCATGAAAACATACAAACGGATATGGATTAGCAAGGAAAGATGAAAGGCAGCAAGAGAGAGAGAGAGGGCGCAAATTATGGATGTGACCCCACACCAAGTAGAATTCAAACTTCAGTTGATTCTTTCTGCACCCAAATGTGAAAAAAAAAACAAAAACATTAGTATGGTTTTAAGTAAGTTTAAATTTTATGTGAGTTGTGATTGGCCAAACAGCACACCAGCATCAACCCATACAGTGTGTGTTATGATGTAGGAACTAAGGTAGGTAGGAACTAAGCATGATGGGTACAAAGCTTTCCTCATCTCTTACTCTGGATCAGACTAGATCTGAACCTTATGACCTTTTTTTTCCATCGCCGCAGAGCCCAGTCTTTATGCTCCAAAACAATTTGAAGCCTTTCTTTCTATCAGTGATGCTTAGCATCACTGATAGGAGATTTTCTTGAGGCTAAAGCTGTTTAGTTCCAATCTCCAACTCCAAAGATCAATGAAGCAATGCAGACGAACATGCAAGCAAAAAAAAAGTATTACATTATCAGCATTAAGTATTTCATGCAGTATTCTAGCCTTCATTTACTGGGATTATTGATGTCAGGTTAACTTTGTCCGGTGAAATGAAACGCCAGGCAAGCCGTGTGTCAAAGGACACACTGTCACCTCCATAATGAGCCAATCATCACTGCACCCAATCAGGTATAGACAGACGCTCTCAGCATAGCAATCACAGGGTGGCAGAGGTGTTATCGGATACGCTCACTTCATCTTTCACTCGCTTACCTCACCTACTTTGTGTCAAAAAGCAGCTGCGTGTCACAGATTTCACAATAAATGACTTTGCTTTACATTTTAGGTCAGCAAATCCATAATTATGAAAGTTCTCAGTTCGTTTCAAAGCTAATTGTCGGTAGAGTGAACCAGTTAGTCTGCAGAACGACAAGGCAACACTCACCATGACACATAAGAGATTGAATTTAAATAATGTAGAAGATGTATTTTGGTAATATAATGTAAATATAGTTCAAAAGATTGAATCATATTACCACTCAGAATGTGATTTTTTTTTTTAAATCAGCAGAAAAAAAATGTGCAAAATCTTTTATAACCCTCCATAATCAAATTATAGCAGTCATTTGGTCCCTTTCCCCAAAGGGATAGACCTTTTTTAAATGGTAAACGGTAAGTGGAATGTACTTCTATCGCACATTTCCTCCCTGACTGACCACTCAAAGTGTTTATATCAATGGTGGTATTGGAAACATTCCTAATGTGTACGCCTCTTAAAGCAATGCTCCTCAGAAATCACCAGCCAATCACCATGAAGCAGCCAATGAATTAAAATTATTCATCATTCTCCTTTCTCCAGTACTTAACCTTTGCTCTGTACATCAGATGATCTCCATTTGTCACGTAGCGCTGTATGAAACAGGCGTGCTTCGCTCAGCACCTCTGGAACGCTCAGGAACATTAGGTTAACTGGTAGCAGATGGACACACGCTGATAGAACGACACACAATGTCACCCTGAGCAAACACTTGGTTAATGATACGAGAGGTAAAATAAAGTACGTACATACGGATGGATGATACATATTCACAAAAGTCACGTTTTCACAAGTGCTACACATTGAGAATATCATCTGAACGTCATTTCCACGGGGAGTTTAAAGACACAGAATTCACATCCTTTCACACACGGTGCAAGAGTCAGTATCTCCCCCGTTTCCCTCTCTGTCTGTTCCTCGCTGTCATACCATGCACAATGCGTAATTTCAAATGGAATGAAGAATGATTCAAGAGGCTTTGATGTCGATTTTTCACGCCTGTGTCAAGTTGAAATGTCACCACGTGGTCTGCTGGCTTTCGGAAATGGACTTCGTGAACTCATCAGTCGCCTCATCAGCGTGTATCGGCGACAGGCACGCTTACTACTTCCTACCTGGATCACACACAAATAGGCTCCGTGGACATTGGGGTAAACATATGCAAACATACTGAAAGCATGGATGGATGCAAGAAAGATAAGTGAGAACATTTTACTGAAAATGACATGTCACTAAACAAGCCTTGTAATAAATGCAGTAGCACTAAGTGATGCGTGCATTTGGAAAGCGTACTTATGAATGAATATTGCAATGGGGTTGCAGCTAAAAGCAGCCGAGTGCTCTTCTCCACTAACTGGAGCAGACGTTTTATTATAACTATTGCGGATCAAACATCGGACCAATAAATTATCCAACAGATAAAGTCGAGATTTAAAATATATCTGATTATTAAATTCTAGTTCACAGAGCCAATTATATGGGGTCAAGCTTCTTTCACTGACAACCGCTCATCTGTATCGGTGTACATATTGGGCAACATTAACAATTATTACCATGAACCATGGAGGAAACTCAAGGCAGGAGTCAGGTTTCTATCCCATGGAGGCTAAGAATTGGGTACACCCTGGACAGGTCGCCAGTTCATCCCAGGGTGGACACATAGAGAAGCAAACAAATGTTCATACATGCAGGATGAATGTTTGAGAGGCCAGAGAGCCCAGGTCTGGATGGAAAAACATTTTTGATGTTTTTTTCTGAATGTTAGAAACGAAATTCTGCCTGAATTTGTTTGTTTGTTTGTTTGTTTGTACATATCATGTTTGGATGAGAACTGTGATGTGACCTGGACTCAACTTTTAGTTTATCTGTGTGTTTGTGTGTGTGTGTGTGTGTGTGTGTGTGTGCGTGCGTGCGTGCGTGCGTGTGTGTGTGTGTGTTTGAGCCCTGGATACAAATCTCTCTCTGAATCCAGAGATGAAGAGCCTCTGGCGCTGGCAGCCGACCTCTGAGCTGATAGGACAGGGTTAGAGGTTCATTCCAAGTGGACGGGCCAGAGCCCCAGTGCATCATGGATACATGTTTTTTCTCTCATGTCTGGGTTAGCCTGATAAGGCAAAAAGACCTGGGTAAGGATCAGGCGAGGGAAACCTCTCTCTTTCCGTCTTTTCCACATCCTAATTCACTTCCAGGGTTCCCCTCTCATATACCCCCCTGTCTCATTTTCTGCCCTGTCCTACTCTCAGGCTGTCACTAATCACGCTGTTCCGCTATTCCAGTCCAGTTTTTCTTTGCTTTATTTGGAACCTCTGCTCTCCTTACCCCCTCCTTATTGTCTCACTGTCTCAGCAACTCATTACCGCCTTCAACCCTCGACTGTTCTCCATTTCTCTTCCTCACCGAAAATGGGATTTTTTTCCTCTCTTTCCTCTATTGAAACACTTCATCACCTCCCAGCTCTCGGCTCTTTCCTCTCTCTTTCTTTGGCTTTCTTTTTCCACTCCTTTCTAGCTGTCAAACTGTCAGCCCACAGACATGTTCCTGTAAGAAAAACACAGAGAAGTTGGGACAAGTGAGGAATATGGAGGACTTGGGGGCGGTGGCAGTTGATTGGGAAAGGAGGGCATGAACCGAGAATGGAAATGCCAAATTTATTTAGATTCACGGTTTTAATATCAGTTACTTGATATTGCATCCAAACCCTGATTACACACACACACACACTGACCAAAGGTTCAGGATTTATAATGACCATGTGCAGAAATCTTCGTCTTTTATTTCTTAATCTCCTTTCATTCAATGTTTTATAGCATGTCTAAAACAATTTATCTGTCTTGTACTTTTTTGCTCAGTGGTGATAAATTCTGAATTTATATATGTTCAACATAAGTTTAGCAAAATTTTTTAACAACAATGCAGCAAAAGTATTCCAACATTTCATCCGCAAGTGTAAAATTTTGTAAATCGTTGGTAATGTTCAGTTACATCGCCCCCTACTGGCAGCAGAAAATGCGTGATTTGTATAAAGAAATAGGTCCAAAGTAGCTGATTTGAATAGCTTAAAAATAATGGCTGCACCAGCACACACCAGACTACAAGCAATCATCAGCTGTTAAATTGATCATCCGTGAGCCAGCTGTTCCTCACAATGCTGGTTAGTCAGAGCCTGGCACTGTTTGTTTTTAGTCTCCTCCCATTCCACGGCTTATTCACACCAAACATTTAAAATCCTGGCAGATTCCCTTCTCTCCTTGTGATTCCAAATGGGTGACAGAGGAGCCGGTCTGGGCATTAACATGAAGGCCGGCTACATGTTCTCGGCTCTAGTGGTATGTGGTGTGATGACACATCCAGTGGTGAGGGCTCGGCGTAATTAAGCCGGGGACTGGCTCTATCCGATGCTCTGCTGCGTTGCTGCCGTTTGACTGCCTATTTAATTGCTTTTCTTTCCTCTATTCCCGCCTCGCTCACCTGTCCCGTTCCATCAATCTAGTCAGTTCCAGTGGGGGAAATGCCTCCATACAAACATGTGAATATGGCAGTGATAGAGGGAGAGTGTGTGTGTGTGTGTGTGTGTGTGTGTGTGTGTGTGTGCGTGCGTGCGTGCGTGTGTGTGTGTGTTTCTATGTAAATATTATATTTTAAACTCATGCATAGTATATTTTTCTCCCCATCTCTCTCTCTCTCTCTCCCTCTCTCTCTCTCACACACACACACACACGCACACACACACACACATCCCAGTGGATGTGTACTTTGCATCCTTCTACGACTCATGAGCCAGTGTCTGCCAATGAAATGGCTCGTGTGTCTCTCCTGTCACCTCTGGTGAAGAATGAGGATGTGTGTGTATGTGTGTGTGTGTGTGTGGGGGGGGGGGGGGATGCGTGAGGTTTCCCCAAATAGCTACTCTCATTTCAAGCCTCTCTCTGGTCCAGGATCTCTTTGTCCGCCTCCCTTGGCATTAGCCACTGTGAAGTACCTGACCCTCTTTGGCAGAACCACACTCTGACACACACACACACACACACACACACACACACACACACACACACACACACACATATAAATATGTAATACAACAAAAATAAAATGAAGTACTGTATGGAACAGTGCAGGTCACGGTTAGATACCATGGATACGTTCTCATGGGGCCGTGAGTAGTGAAAGCATATATGAATTGCCAGAAGGTGTAGGAAGGAGATGGAGCAGCACAGTGCATTACTGGTTTACCACATGCATCAGTATGTGTTACATACCGCTGAACTGAACGTGACCTCTCCGAAAAGTGCAAACAAGGTTTGCTTTTTCCGTTTTAACCCAGTTGCACTCAACTGTGCAACGTTTGCCCGTCCTCCTGCCCTCGTGTCTTTGACCTGCAATAGGACTGGAAAAATGTGTGCGTACATGGAGGCGTTGTTTGAAAATGGGGAAAAAGCAATAAATGTGAGATAATCCAGGGACAATATATTTGCATGCAACTTTATCCAGATCATTTACACATGGCTGGGCGCAGTGTGAAAATAAAATAGCGCCTCGCGCTTTGCAGATCACGAAACAGTTGATGAAACACAAAGTGATTGTCTCTACCTTCATATGTAATCAAATTAAGGGTTGATCATTTGCCACATGGGCCTCCTGGCTGCTGCAAGGCTGAAACAGCAAAATAAAGAATTATAATAATTGGTAATTAACGCCGAGGATAACCACTAAAATATATGAAACGTCTTTCTCAAAAAGTCTCCAGTATTTTCAGTCCGATTAGCATATTCAGCATTCAGCATCCAGTTTAACCGCAGCAGAAACTGTGACGATCATTCAAGTTGAACGAACAAGACCAATGTCAAAATTGAACAATCTTTTTCTTAAATGAACCCAACCTAAAAAAATTGATGGAGTCACAGGAGAAGATAAAATCTATTAGCAGTCAAAAATGAGAAGCTGATTAAGTTCCATTAAAGATATCGCTTTGTGGCTCTTCTAGAGGTTTATTCAATGTGCTTCCGTTCTTCTCGCCCTCATGGATTGACAGGGATAAAACTCTATTACATAAGGTTGCTGGCAGGAGCTGAACTGGTGCTCAGCAGCATCGTACCTGCCAACAATCCCACCGAGCACCGGGCACGCATTCATCATTATGAACACCCCCTGCATCCTATTTTCTGTCTGTTCATTCATTCATGTTTCCTCACTTTGCTGCTTTCTTTTTCCTTCATCACTGTCTCTATTCATTTTCCTCCCTTCTCTGTTTTTTTTCTGCCAATCCTTGTTTCAATCACTTTCTTTCTGGGAAACCGATGCATTCCACTTCCTCCTTTAGGGATCAGGCTGAAAGGCGAGCAGAGTGCAGTGCTGTCTAAGTCTCTGGTTGTCCTCATGGAGCGTATAATCCTCTTGATGTTCTGCCACTGTTGTTGCTCTCTCTGGAGGGAAGCAGCGTTAGAAGCAGAGGTCTGCCGGCAATGGCTTTATGAAGGCCGCCATAATTGTAATCATTTTAAGGAGGTTTGATTATCATACTTACAAAAAGGCTCATTTTAACAACCACACTAACATTTTTTTTGTCATGTTTATTGCAAGTGGTTCTAATTCTCTCAATAAACCTGCCAGGGTGATGTAACATAGAGATGTCATTCTTTTCTACTGTTGAACTGAATATCAAAGTGGACCGAATTACATAAAGAGCATTAGCTTTGTGTTCAGCTAATTTTACAGAGGTGAAAGTTTTACTGAGGATTAAACAAGCTGAACGCCCATCCTGCCAGCTTACATTTGTCTGCTCACCTCTCTGCTTCTGCTTAAAGCTTATGCTAAGCTAATGGCTCAGTGATATACAGTATATATATATATATATATATATATATATATATATATACACACACACACACACACACACACACACACACACACACACACACACACACACACACATATATATATATATATATATATAAATGTCATCCAATTAGTTCTCAGTTCTCCTGAAAATCAACTCTTATAGTAGCATCCCACTGGTTGTAAAAATACATTGATGCACCAGAACTAAGCTGTCGACTGTAGAAGCAGGTCAGGATAAGAAAAGGAGAATTCCCCAAATACTTTTTCTTAGAAAAAAAACAAAAGTGAGACTTCAGGGCAGTGCAGGTATTGAAAAAGGAGGAGATGGTATTTCCTCCTGCCGGGGTAGCAGATTCCACTTACTCCATAGACAATTTATCTCCCAGCATCATATGCTAGAGGGATTAAAAAATAAAAAACGGGCTATGTAACTTAATATTATGCAATATATACATGACGTAGATGAAAACCAAACTTTTGGATGCAGCATTGTGTGGGATATTTAAAAGAGTGTAAATGATTCATGGCAGAATTGCGTGGATAATTTTAGATTGCCTGTGGAAGCCAAAGTAGAGCACAGCTATAATAACCTCTTAGATGTAAAATGACAGTCATCCCTTCAGGGTGGGGGGTGCTGTAGCAACGGCCTCAGATGGAAGTCTGTCTGTTTGTGAGAGATTTTCTTACTGATAGGACTGACCGGTTTGACTGAGTTCTATTTATCAGACATTACATGTTTGATGTATCGGACAGGAGGAGATATGACAGGGTGAGAAAAAAAGCAAGGAGGAAGAAGAAAGTTGGGGAGAAGAGGGGGGGGACCAGGACTGAGCATGAGAACGACTGAGAGATGGATGAAAGGACAGAAATAGACCTGTGTGGCCAGGCTGTTCACTTTCATTTTCCATGTCCTTATATCCAATTTACAGGCGCACATGCAGACCCACAGAGTATGGATGCCTTTTCTCACAGCTCCCACTAATACCTCTCACACACTCGACATCTCCCCAAATTATACTCACACAAATGCACATATCAAAGCGCACACACACACACACACACACACACACACACACACACACACACACACACACACACACACACACACACGCACAAACCAATCTAGTCTCAGATTCTTTTAGAACTCGGAGGTTTTCCAAAACCAGATAACAACAAGGCAGTTAGAGACGGCAACATCCCGTGACATCATCACATTTTTGTGCCTCTGAAAATGTTGCTTTTTGTTTTGTGATTATATCTCATCAGGTTTAGAGATGCTTACCTAAAAAAAGGTATGAAAGTGAAAGTTTTTTCAAGGTCAAGGTTGTGATCTAATTTTCATCCCCTTGCCTCCCTGAATATACCACCTTTTGTTTCTTCTTTTTATTTTATCCGGTTCCTGAGATATGTGCAAAAAAATGTACAAAAGTTGAAATTTGACCTTGACCTAGTTTTCTCAAGGTCAAGGTCATCATCTCATTTTCATCCCCTTTGCCGCCCGACTAATGTGCTTTTTGTTTCATCTTTCTATCTGCAACGGTTGTGAAGATATTTGGTGGACGGACGGACGGACAAACACGGACAATTACAACAGGTGGAGGGGTGGAGGTTTGTCCTGGAAAGGAGAGGGATGAAGGTTAGCCGCAGTAAGACAGAGTCCATGTGTGTGAATGAGAGGGACCCAAGTGGAAGAGTGAGGTTACAGGGAGAAGAGATCAAGAAGGTGGAGGATTTTAAGTACTTAGGGTCAACAGTCCAGAGCAATGGAGAGTGTGGAAAAGAGGTGAAGAAGTGTGTACAGGCAGGATGGAATGGGTGGAGAAAAGTGTCAGGTGTGATGTGTGATAGAAGAGTTTCAGATAAAATGAAAGGAAAGGTGTACAAAACTGTGGTGAGACCAGCGATGTTGTTTGGTCTAGAGACAGTGTCACTGAGGAAAAGACAGGAGGCAGAGCTGGAGGTAGCAGAGATGAAGATGCTGAGGTTCTCTCTGGGAGTGACCAGGAAGGATAGGATCAGGAATGAGTACATCAGAGGGACAGCACATGTTAGAGGTTTTGGAGATAAAGTCAGAGAGGCCAGACTGAGATGGTTTGGACATGTCCAGAGGAGAGATAGTGAATATATTGGCAGAAGGATGCTGAGTTTTGAACTGCCAGGCAGGAGGCCTAGAGGAAGACCAAAGAGGAGGTTTATGGATGTAGTGAAAGAGGACATGAAGGTAGTTGGTGTGAGAGAAGAGGATGCAGAAGACAGGGTTAGATGGAGGCAACCGATTCGCTGTGGCGACCCCTGAAGGGAAAAGCCGAAAGGAAAAGAAGAAGACTGCCTCGCGAGATGTAAATATCACTTGAACCTTAGATATCATTAATTTATGGTGTTACACAGCATGTAGGCATCCTTAAAATAAGATTTTTTCACAAAAAAAAAATCAAAGTTGTGCCAATCAGTAATATTTACGTTCATTAAAAATGATGTTAATTACCAGAGTGATAAAAATTCCCCTATCATTGCCCAATTTCAAAATCACGACACCCCCCCACTGCCTCACACTCAATGTTACTAGAAAGACTCCCAGTCCTGTGTCCCATCCTTCAACCAGTGATGCATATGGGAATAAATACATATTGAAAACCCATCACTTATGCATACACAAGCACACACACACACACATAGATGCACACACACTGACTAAAACTGGTGAAGCTCCACTGGATGCTGTCCAATCACTGAGCCTCGAGACTTCAAGCCGCTCTTTGCATTTAAAGGGGACAAAAGTTAGAGTGATAGATGAGGGGATGGGAGGAGATGCACATGAAACAGAAAGAACACTATTTTCATACACACCTTAATTCATGTGAGACCCACAGTGTCTCACAAACACATGGCACACGTTAATCATACGTGTGCCATGTGTTTGTGCGTTTGTGCACTTTAAGCTGGAGAAAAATCAGTAGGTACAGACTCCTCATCCTCATTCAGGATAGAGAACACACTTAAAACACTATTAGAAGTACCGTTATGCCAAAAATGGAGGAAGTTAATCATACGTGTGCCATAAAACATCAGGGTCTCTCTAATTCACCTGTAGGGGTGTTTGGGGAATATAAAGCTGTGTGTGCGATTGGTGTTTGGCAGCATGTGTGTTTTTTATTTTTGGTTTCTAATGTGCAAGCACAGAGAAATGGTCGGGAGGAGGCATCCGAGAGATCTAAAGCTGTCCCGACATGATTTAAGACGCCACCACTCACAGCTAATGACCTAAATGAGATCACTCTGACTGAAACAACAAACTGTGTGAGCTGCAGAATACAGTCTTTGATATTAGTTTACAAAGACAGCAGGAAGAGATGCAGAAACTTTTCATAAGGAGGGATTGTCACCATCCAGGTGGGGATCACCTCCTGAATTTTAAAAAAAAAAAAATCACCTATTAATGGAGAGGAAATGATCAATTTACAGTAAACAAAGTCTGCACGATGATGACATCAATGACTGCACAGATTGACGGTCAGCTGGACCGCAGAAAAACCAGTTCAGTGCCAGCATCCAAATGAGATAAAACATCTGAACTTAATTTGAGCTAGAATTATGTCCTTCGATACCAGTGTGATGCAAGAGTGGGTCAGTTTGTCTTAGCATGAGCACAGGAGGAAGCTTCCCTTAATTGTTTAACACAAGCAGACATGTAAAAATGACCTGCGGATTCGGCTGCGGTTCTGCCGGGTTTCGTGCCCGTTGGCAACCAGCAGGCCGGGCGCAGATAATTGCTGGAGTTTGTCATCGCTGTGAGACTGCCAGGCAACAAGTGGGGACTTGTAATCATGCAAAGCTAATCTGGTGCTTGCTTTATAAAGTAATTAGGGTTTGGCATCGCACTCCTTGTCCAACTCTTGCTCAGAATGCAGATCAGCATATTTTCCCAAAGTGAAATGATCCCTCCTGCAGGACCTATGTATGGATTTTTTTTCCATATATCTTTTTTTTACCTTCATCATCCATATTTATCACAATATTCTATTCATTACTTGGTATCATGAATGTTCTTGTCATTATCTCCACCATAGGCCCTGCTCTTTAAACGCAGTCATCTGTCTGTGTGCACAGAGCCCCGCCCCGTGAGCCATAAGGTAGAAACACCAGAGAGCACCAAGGACCTCAGCTCCATTAAGGAAAAGCTCTGCAAAACTTCATTATCGTTACCGACGTAGATCTGAATCGATTCGCCCGTTGCAATTTCATTCAGAAGGCTAGTTTGTCTTGATCAGTTTTTCTTGATCAATAGAGAGAACAAGAGCCAGAAGAGAGGAGTGACGTTGATGGTCATGGATGATGAAGCAGGGAGGGAAACACTGAGAAAGAGAGCTAGAAGACACTGATGAGATGAGACAGAGTGAGAGAGCATTCTTTTCCTGCCATCAATAATCCCCTTTTCTTCCAACATGATTCATATTAAACAAATATGTTAGTCATTCCTCGGATGTACCGGTGCAGCACAATGACACAAACAGTGAGGTGCATGGACAATAAATCCTCAGCAACAAACTCATTGTGGGTTTTTCTGCAAACGAATGGGATAAAAACACAATGAATACCTGCAAATCTGACAGGCAGACACAACCTCACGTGCAGGGAACCCTAAAAGGAAGGAATAAAGGCTAAAAAGAAAACTCTTTATTTGATTTCTTTTAATGATAAAGGCCAGACTGTTTATACAGATATCAGCGTATGCAATTCAATATTTGCTCTTCTTCAATACTGCAGATAAATACTAAACCGGCAAAGAGCAAAAACAATATTTTTTTTTCTTTTAAGCCTTCAATGGATTATTAAAAAGCACCCTGACTTCAGCAAGCCTTCAGGTTGAGCTTTGAATGAGCCTTTATAACATGTTAAAATCTGGATGAACTATATTATGACTCAGCCTCGACCACAATTACCAAGAGCATATCAATTATTTATGGACTACCACATGTTCAGACATCCACAGAACGGCATGCCTAAGCATCCTTTCCCATGAGGATGGAACAGGTGGCATTCGACAACAGTCTAAGGCAGATTAATTTTCACACCGGTGTGGAGGAGAGTGATGAGTCGATGGGAAGCTGCAAAAGGAATTCCTATAAACTACTTAACTTTCAGAAGCTGTGCTGCATTGATATTTTACTACTGTATTGTTTTGTTAACTAGCTGAAATATTTTTAAAATTCTCCTCCACCCAAACCTGCATCATGAGTAAAGCATAGCATCTTGGGAAGTGCAGTTGTACAAAATAATCACTCTTATAAATTAATTAAATCTTGTGACACCATTTCCATCACACTTATGACAACACATTAATAAGCTATTTCGATGACAAAGGCAAAACCTTAAGCAAATAAATGATTAGTCAATTAATTAGTCAACTGATGGAGACGTCTTACGTCTTTTAATCATCTGGCATTATAATAAACGAATCATGTTTAAGTTATTGATTAAGTGTATATATACAAGGGTGTAATTATTTTTCAACACTTAATAGATAAAGCTTTTAGAGAAAATAAAGGCTTCATCAATCAGTAATGGGATTCGAACTATTACGGCCTGTTGAGCTTGTGGTCGCTGTCCGTGGTGCTGATTTTGGAACTCCTGCTGATGTTACCTTATTTGCACGCAGGGAAAGTTATTATTCAGGGTTCCTGTCAGAAAGTGGTTCAAACAGTGACAGAACCCGAAGCTGAGGGTGAGCGGCTCGTGCGCCTGGCGCTGAAACATTTTAAATTTTTCTTTTGGTTTGTTTACATTTCTAAAAAAATAAAAGACTAATCAATGTCAAAACTGTGTTACAAACAACATCCTGGAAGAAAGACTACCTTTCAGTGTGTACGTATGCATTTAGCCGCTTGGATCTGGCTTCAGATCATCTTCATTGATTAAACTAATTCGCTAACATCTCATCTCAGGCTATTAGGGAGCCTGTTTTTTAGTCTCCCACCTCCGGATGCAATGCCAACACATCCACATTATCTCACCTGCATCAGGAGGCCTTTTCATTATCTTAACAGCATGGAAAAACATATTCTTGGTTCTGATCCAGACTCTTGTCATCTCTCACATACAGTATTGAAACGCACTCCTGGCTGGTGTGCTTGCGTATGTCAAGTTCTCCCACGTTACGCCACTCCTCTGCTCCATGAGAATCTAATTTAAGATCCCGGTGCTTGCATATTGTGCTGTGGATGGATCGGGCCATGTCTATATGGAAAACATGGCTCACACACTTCCCATCATGTCCACTATGGTCTACTACCGCCGATCGTCTTGCGACACCATAAAGAAGGGTCCATTACCCTCAACAGAAGTATGACTGCCATCATGTCTCTAAAGCAATGAAACAAGAAACGCCACACTTTTCCCAATGCAGGATCTCCTCTGTTCATTTTGCAGTTTGGCGACTAGAAGAGAAATTTAATGTAGCATCATTTGATGGAGCCGTTTTCTGTTACTGGACTGCATCAATATGGTGAAAGTCAGTTCTTCAAGTCAGGTTTGAGAGCAATTAAATGGAAAAAAGTATTGATTAGTGGCTTTATGGATTTCTTGCTGACCTATTGATCAGCTTTAAATCAACTAATAAGAATCGTTGGTCATATAAATATGCCATGATGAGCTAACCCACATATACAACATCCAATATAACACAGCCTCATTACCGATTCCAGGCGCCCCCCTCCTACTGCAGTAATTTAATTAATCAAAGTGATCAAGTGAAAAGGTTAGTCCAGCATCTGCACTTTGTGCATACTTTGATTTTCACGCAGATTTTTGATGTAAGACTTTTAATTTTGTAGCTTGACATTTTGCATTAAAGCTTCGCATTTACTGTACTATAGATATGGATGGTGTCAGGGTGGCCGGTCCACCTGGCCCCAGGGATATCAAGCCTTTCATCTAAATCCTGGCCAGAAAATTATTTAGCATATTTCCAATTAGGCTTATTCGTACATAATGGTGTTTTCATTGTGGACTGGTCCCATACATAATTTTTTGCTGCTTATTGCAGGGTTGTACGGGCTGCAGCATATCCCAGCATTCACTCTTGATGTAAAGAAATACTGTTTATGTAAACCTACTTGACCTTTTTGTAGTCAGAAGATGCTCTGCACTTTTGCACGTTGCAGTTGTCTGCTAGTTTATTTTATTACTTTGTAGCACACCACACTCAATGTAGTGCTGCTCAACATTGAATATTAAAGTGCAAATTAATTACTCAAAAAAAGGGATAAAAAATCAAATAAAATTGCCAGGCTGACATCGCAAACAAGATGGATATAAATATTTCAAAATGTTCTACAGTACTGCTCTCAAAGTAAAAAGAGTGCTAGAAAAAGACATGAAATGTAGCTGCAAACTACACAAGAAAAGTCAAGCTACATATAGAGAAACACACACATGTCTCCAGGTACCAGTGACACTTCGGTACGTGGTGTTCATGACCAGCATCAGGAGGATTCACAACATACTCTCCTTATACATAATTGAACAGCCCTCCATCACCAGCATACAATTCCCTATGGCAGTTTACAGGTCAAAGGTCAGTGTTCTGGGTTCATAACTCCTGGATGCTGCTGCTGAACTGACGACACAGTGGGAGCTGTGGGCGGGTGGATGTGGCATTTAAATCTGTCTGTGGCATTGACGCTCATACGCAAGCTGGTGAGACATTTCCACAGCGAAAGCAGGAAGTGTTTGCAGATTATACATGTATTCCGAAACTAAAGGTGCTTCCAACATCGATTCTCATAAATGATTCAGCAGATGACTGGCGGGTACAGTCATTCTGTACTATCTGCTGTATTAACAAAAGCATTAGGATGACATCACATTGCTTCTCTGAGCCAGCTTCTTGTTTAATGCTCCAGATATTTTCGAAAGCATGAAAAACCAAATGTGCAAGCAGCTTGAAATATGTCCCATGATGTTAGATGAAAGTGTGCCAAAAAGGAAATATAACATCTTTGTCTGCCAGAATAAAGGAATTAGGTGTTAATTGTCAGTTTATGCACTCCATGCTTTGGCTCATTAGTGAAATGCCGTTTTAATGGAAACCTCATAACAACAGTTTTGCTGTTTAATTGGGACGTCAACAAGCATTTTCTGGACATCCTGTGAGTTTGAGGCCTGTTAACACGCCAAAGGAGGATAAAAAAAGGAAAGGTAAGAGACATGGGGAAGGACCCTCCCTTAGGGGTGTGTGTGACAACAATATCCTTCCGTTTCATTCAACACTCACATGGCATTTGCTCTCCACACGTTTGGGATGCTTCCAGTCAAGTAAATTTAATTTACAGAGCCCAAAGTCACACTTCACAATTCCTCAGCGGTGTTTACAATGTGTGTAGTGTTGGACACCTTAGACCCACTTCTCTGAACACGCACCATAAACATGCTGAATCATTTAATTTAAGGCGTTTTTGATTAATGCAGTTATTTGCAAATAATAGAGCTAATATTATTATCATCGCATCATGTGTCATTTGTTAGACATGTTTTGTGTTTTGTTAAATCAATACAACAACATCTAAATGCACTATGGTAATTTTATTATATCATTATTTAGCATTGTGGCAAATTAAATTAAATAGGCGGTGGTTTCCGAGAGCTTGGTAATTGGAACAATCCCTTCTGCCCCAGTCGTGATGATTTATCAGGGTGCGTAGATGAAGCACAGAAAATTAATGGAACAGAAGGGATCCAAATCAGTGGTGGAAAAAAAAAAAATCTTTATCCGCTCCAACAATCAACTATGCATCATTTTCAGTTCAAAACAATAAGGAGGTATACGCATGACACAATCAGACAATCTGTTCTGATCGAACCCTTTAATGCAGCAGATCCAAACCAGAGCAGCATTCATCACCGCTGCACCAGTTACATCAGTATCCTTTGAAAGGCCCCGCCCCCACTCCCTTATATGGCTCACATGCAGAAGGAAGACACAGATTGGTTCTCCTCTTGTATGTTACTTTAAAGCAGAACATGTGCAATACAGAGTACTAAAAGGAATCTTCATCCTTATCCGTCTGTTAGGATCAGTAACTTTCACAACAATTTAAACTGAGATTTTCTGCACCCACCTGCCTCAATGTAACTACTGTAGATACAAAAATGAGTGGCGCCATCTATGGGTGACAAGCTGTACTCTTCTCTCCTGGCTCTACTGGATGTTGTCTGTGTCTGAATTCACATTTTTATATCAGATTTTAGGTATGTGATGACATATTTAGTCTTCACAACTAACCCACATGATTCAAAGCACTGCAAGAGGGTATCTTGTTGCATAACGCCATTTTATTTTTAGCGTTAGCATTAGATGTATTTCCTGCATTTTGCATTAGGTTGTGTGTTACGTACTCATACAAGAAGCAGGAGCCGAAAAGAGAAGCAAAAGACAAAGGAGGAAGGGTGGAAAGGGAATGAATATGAACAAAAGGATTATTACTGTATTCTCTGTATGCAGCTTTTTCTTTACATAATTACTGCACAGCACTACACAAGGTATTAACACTGTCAGGGTGAGGAGAAGTGAAATTATCTGTCAGATTCTGAATGATCGGGAAAAATGAATGTCACACCACAATCCAAACAAAGCAAACCATGAAAAGCTGGAATATCAGACACACGTCACCCTAAAAAGCTGGAAAAAAAGAGAGTGATGTGATGAATGAAATGGATCTTTGTTAATGTAATGATACCTAAAATTCCATCCCTTACTGCTATATGTTTAAAAAACAAAACTATAGCTCTGACAGGGGAAATCAATTTATCCCCAGACACAGCTAAAACTTTACCTCATTAGTAAAGGTCGGGATAAAAGGGCACGCAGTTTCAAAGGGACAGTGGATCCAAACTGAATGAGTCATCTGATCCTGGAAGAGAACCCCATGAACAAGAAGAAAACCTCAGGTGTTCGATTCCCCCACCACCACCCTTCATCTAATTCTGGATGAGCATTTCTCCTCTCTCAAGAGGCACTTGACCAATTGCTTGTCATTTGAAAGGTCAGTTCAACGCTGCTGTAATGAGTTCAACTACCTGTTTAAAGCTCATGACAGCAGAAACTTCATTCACACCGTGTTTAGGGTCATCAAGAAAAAGAGAGTCATTGTCAAGCATCTTGAAATACTAAAATCCATTCTTAGTGACCCAGATTACATCATATTTATCTCTGGGACATGGAGGTGTTCCCATAAACAGAAAAAAAAAACTATAAAAACAAAAACATTTACACTGGGTTTCCACGCTATTCTATCACCAGGAATCGAATCAATGCTGTGGGCCTTCGGCTCTCACCGCCGTGGGAATGATATCTTCAAGTGATCAATATCTAAGCACGCACACACAAACGTACACACCACCATTTATGTGTTTCTTGGTGAGTTAAAGTGCTGAAACTGGCAATTTTTTTTTTTAATTATTATTAACTGCATGGAATCACATCAGTGGATGAGGGATTATCAGAAGGTTAGGGCACCAGATTGCATTAGATTTCATCCACTGGGACACGCCCCCTCAGCCAAGCGGCTGCAGATCCTGCGATGAGCTAATTTCATCAGGGGATGGTGGAAAAGTGAAAGTGATCATCTTTCTTAGATTAAAGGCAGTTAGACTGGACAGTCATCCTTATAAATGATAAGAGAGAAAAATTTATATGTGGCCAAGAATCGGATTTCCTGATATTCATATTGATCTGATTTAGTACAAACAGCAAACACAGCCTGGCGGCAAACCAAAGCCTCGACGCTTGATCTGATTATCAATGAATATAAAGTAACAAGGACGCCAATTGGTAATATTCTCGGCGGAGTGGGAATGCATGATAACCCCTTGTTGGTATCCTCCGCCGCTGGGATGACTTGATGAACCGGGGGAAAGCCGGATTGAGCAACAGTGAAATTCTCCCAAATGCGACAGGATCACAGATTAAATCCCATCGATCCATTTGTTTCCCATTTGTTTATCTTTCAGCCCACATCTCCGATTTCTCGTTCGATCTATCTGCCCAATTAATCACAGGAGGGCTCCCACTTTGTGGGTGTGACCACGGTGAATTCTGCCCGCTGTGACATCACTTCCTCTGTACTAGGACTTCTTCTGATACAGATAAGGGTTCTTATGTTTATTGTACTTGCTGAAACAGTTTCTCCTTCTCTGTGCAGACCAGCCATACACTCATGTCATTGGTAGAGGAGCACATACTTGCCTGTAGTACTGCATTATAAATATATATACTCATAGACAAGTATGTGCACAGATGCAAGCTTACTCCCACGCATAAACATGCATATACAATCTGTCAGACATATTTTCTTGCCTGAAGAAGACAGGAAATTTCCCTGACAGCCTGTGAACTGTAGTCACACACACATACACACATACACACACACATAAGCACAAGTACACACTTGGCAGAAGCAGGCAGGTAATAAGTTGGAGAGACATGGGAGGAAAGTGCTTGTTGTGCAAAAAATATCCAACAATAATGATAAGCCTATATTAATTTCACACCGATGCATCCCTAGCAGGATTAACGTGCGGTAAAAATAGTTTCACGTTCAGCTGGTGCAACAGAAACTCTGCAGGAGTTTGATTTTAAGCCAGCCTAAATATCACCGTCTACATAATGTCTTCTTGATACAAAAACACCACTGTGGTAAACATGCTGCTAATTCTGCAGCTAATTGCAAAATTAATGTTGGATAAAACAATATGGGATGGGAATATATTGGGTTTCAAGAAAAACTTGTAATGCCATAGCTGCTAGGTTAAACAATTTTAAGAATAAAAGCATTCATTCCACAAGTCTCACGTGATACAAGTCTTGATGGTCATGGATCCACCTTACAAAAGAAAAAAAAAAAAATCACATTGTGTCTTTGCAGTATATTTTTGTACAGATTTACCTAAAAAATACCAAATTGTGTGAATAAAATGATTAGAAATGTTCACTGGTGCAAATTAAGATCATTTATAAGGGGAATATACTCCATTACTTACAATGCACAGAGGTATTTCATGTCAGAATAAGTGTTAACACACACACACACACACACACACACACACACACACACACACACACACACAAACACACCCTAGGCACATTCAATCAAGGACTTACAATGATGTTCATTTAAGAACCCTATACAAATGCAAATGCCTGCCATGCGAGTCCAGGCACTCCGGTTGCGTGGTTCAGAATCACAGCCGCACTGTTCAGGGAGACACTTTGATAAAACCAGATCAAAGGAGGGGGAAGAACAGAAAGAAGAGTGCTTGTAACGGCGAATAAAAGCACATGAATAATGAAGATCAGATTTTATGTGAGTGCACCCACACACGCTCAGATACACAGATTAATATAGACTCATTTGCACGTTATTACACAACTCAGCTCAGGTGATATTGTGGAGAAAGATATGCTTTAACCCAAAACAGATACACATTGTCCACCATGAGGCTATACATTGAGGTGCATTCAGTTGAATTCATTTCAACACCTGTCCGATGGGATTTGGAATTTCATATCCACCTCTTCCCTAAACCTCCTCAGTCCTTCCTGTCGCCTCCGATTCAACATTCCTGCTCAGCCAACCTTACAAAATCCTCTCCACTTGTATGTTCTGCCTCTTTCATTCACATCTCCCTTCCCTCTCCTCTCCTTCCCTCTTCTCTCATTCCTTTCACTTGGATTCTTCACCTTCACCAACACAGGACCGCTGTCAATCCACTCTCACCCGCTAGTTTCTCTCCATCTCTTCTTCTTCACATTCTTATCATCTCCCCTCTATTTTCTTGTGCTTTCTTTCAATCATTTATACATTTTTGCTTTTCCTCTTTCAACACTTTCTTTGTCACCACTTCTTCCATCTCTCCATCCCACTCTGTGCGTGCATCACTCTAACAAGCTCCTGTTCTTTCCTCTGTCTCCATTTTTTTATCCTCTTTGCGCATCTCCTTACTTGTGTGTGGCAGTTTTATCCAGACCATATCACCATTTCGGATATAATTTATTCCTCTGCTCCCTCTTAATACCAGTGTGACATGCACTAAGTACATGGAAAGATAAGGAACAGCAGCTTTTCCAGCACGGATTTCCATCCTATCACCTCTTTCTACTTATATTCTTTTGTAAAGTAGCAGGACAGCAGAAGCGCTGCTGACATTTTTACAACACATCTCCCAGGGCATTTATTTTTCAGCCTATTTCCACCATCCCCTTCTCCTGTGTTCTTTTACCTTTAGAAGGCGCACAGATGGAAGGAAGGCTGCGTGGCATAGTTTTCTGATGGTCCAGTTGAGTGGCCGTGGTGCATCCAGCTGGTTCATGGTGCCCACTCTTCACGGTGGAGCCACTGGTGCCCGGCAGCTTTTCCCGGCACCAGGATTAATGCTGCCCCACTAAGGGGGCAAAAATGGGAGAGGGTCTCCAACTCCAACTGCCAAAAAGCACGCAAGTCCCAGGGCATGGCCCTCGACGGAAAACCATCAGCCACTTCTGTCACCACCTTGAAGCCTTTACTTCCCCGAGCAGATGGAGCTCTCACCTGGGCAGCCTTCTGCTCACCCTCACCTTCCTCACTGCACTCTTCTTCAGATCCAAAGAGTACCAGGAAATCCAAACCCGGAGCGCCAGGAGCATCTGAATCCTCTTGTACCAGTGGCTGGAGTTGATTCAGCTTTGGCACAGAAAATGCCAGAGTGCACAGTATTTTCCCAAACAATGGAGCAGAGCGCAGCAATGCACAGCAGAGATAAGAGCGCGTAGCGTGAGAGGGATGCAGGTGGAGATGAAGAAAGAAGAGGGGAAAAGAAGGAGGAGAGATGGAGATGTGAGGAGAGCAGAGACGAGCAGTGCAGTGCAGTGCAGCATAGCGCATAAGGGAGAGGAGAGGAGAGTAGCGCAGAGCGCATAAACGGAGCAGCCTGACAAGCAACGGCTTAGATTTGAGGCTGCATGCACACCACTGTCTCCAAGATGAGAGGAAGAGAGAGAGAATGGGGATGGAAGAGAGGGAGATGGAGAGATGGAGAGGAAGAGTGAATGGTGACACACAAAAGGAGACCCAACACGATTGATGAACAGTCTGAAATTGAAACTGTGCGGATTGGATGGAAGAGGAGAGAACATAGGGATGGAGAGTGAGAGAGTGAGAGGGGGCAAGATGGAGAGAATGGGAGGAGATGATGAGGCACTGTATGGAGGTCCGAAGGGAAATGGGTGAAGTGGAGTCAGCATTCTGTCTCACAGAGTGGATTCAGTTGGAGCTGGAAGATGGAAGCAGATGAAACAAGTTGGCAGCGAGGCAGCGGGGAGCAGGACGACCTACTTAGCGACTGGCACGTGTTAGACGTTCTGCGTAAAAAGCTCTAAAGTGGTTAAAACAAGAACACTGAAGCACAGGCCCGCTGACGCCACTTTCATAGCGCACCAACTCATTTTAAACGCATCTGCATGAGCGATGGCGTCTCTTTTATGCGCGATTCAGTCGGCATAAAGTCAATGCTGGTATCAAACCGCGTTAATCAAATAACGGTTGCCGCTTCCGTCCTTTGAAGAGCTTTTTTAATTCAATTTGTCTTTAAAATCAAGTGTTAATCAACAGATTAAAATGCAGGTACAGCTAAAATCTGAATTTAAATTATTGCCAATTAAATGCATTTAAGCAGGCACTTTAAATTAAATAAACAACAAGAGGGAGAATGTTTTCAGATTCTTCTTGGAGAACTCAACTCCATGTAACATTAAGTTTGGTTTATTGAGTACACCTCTAATATTTGTCATCAATTTTTACACAAACCAGCAATTACTGGGTTTGATTAAAGGATAAATTGTTATTCCCAATGTCTTAGGGCAAAAGGAGAATTGATTTTTGTGGTTTTCTCAGGCCACAATCATCCACATAGCTGTAGGAACCAAGAGTGCATGAACAATGGCCAACCTTATCAGTGCCCCACAGCTCTCAAAGACTTGAATGCTCGATTATGAAGCGTTGAGACAACAAAGGGTAAACTGACCCGGCTATTTTTTGCTTCATCTTTGTTGGTGTTCTGAATTTGGCTTGCCTTTATTTCTATTTCTGGCCGTTCAGACTGTCTGTCTGCAGCGAGTCACTGATTCAAAGCAGTCAGATGACTAAATGCCTGTCAGAACAAAAAGAAACAGCACAAATCAACAACTGTTTGGTTTTTTTTATAGATTTGGCATGTAAGGACCGGCTCTGGAGCGATCAGTGGGGATATAATTCTCTTGTGTGGAGACAAAAACACTAAAGATTCAGGGGTGAGGTTGACAGCTTATGATGCCTCTTATTAGATGTACTGCCTTTTTAAAAAAAAAAAAAAGTCATTATGAATGTTGCTGCATTAAGCATCAAATTACCCGATTATGTGTGTGTGCAGCTCGTGCATTATCGTAGCTGAGGCATTAAATCTGTGCAAATAGATGGAAAACTCATTATAATTGGCAGAGAGCAGCAAAGCAGCAAAGTCTTACATTCAAGCTTTTAGGAAAAAGGAGAGTCATAAATAATAAACTGAACCTTTTCCTCTTTTAAATTAAATTCTGAAGCAACATATGCTCCAAAGCAATGCAATATGAGGAGATGTGAATAATCATCTAATTCTTCAATGACAATTTACAGGAGTTTACAGGAATGTGTGAGGGACGAGGAGGTGCGGTAGGAGGGGAGCCTCCGGTCACATCTAATTGTGCACTTTCAGCATCCTGCCTCTAGATGGCAGCCTTCTAATGCACATTACCAGCAGAGGACCCATCATTTAAAACCTGACCCCTGCACGATCCTGTAGGAATACTTCTGAATCACTGTTAATGAATGGATGCTTAGATTGAAGAAGACACTTCATGCATCAGGACAACAGGTAGTTAAAGTCACATCTGCATTATCTTACTGCCCAATAGAAAAACAATACAAGCTTTAACCACCAGGGGGCAGAAGTTCAACACGCCTGCAGAGGACAAAACATCCTTTATGCTTTCTCTCCTCTCACTCTTCTTTAGCCATACTAATTATCACAACATTAAATGTAATTTAAAGCAGTGGCGCAGAACAAGACCAGACACAATGAGATTTGAGTCTTGCAGCGGTTCGTCTCTCCCCACGGGAGTTTTACTTGGCAGATGAAGGACGCAATTTACTCTGAATTGCTAAAATGCTTCAGCACTTAGAGCATGTTTCAGATGGTGGAGGCAAAACAAGACAAATTTAAAAAAAAAAAAAAACCTTTTCTTTTTTGTTCGCTTGGATGAAGTGGGAAAATGAGCGATAATTTATTAAAATTGAGATTAAGGCAAATGGCACACATACAATCCTGTTAATTTGAACAAACTTTCTGTGCTTGTGATTTTTGTTCCAACAAGTCAGTTGGTGCTTGGAAGACGTATGAATGTGCAAATGACCCACCGGGAGTTGTCAGGAATCTGCATTTTATAATCCATAGCAATACTGGGGGAGTGTTGGAGCACATTTATGTGTCATCACAGTCTAATCGAGCTGAGTGGCTGTTCTGGGAGACTGCGCTGCTGAAGCTGACCCTGTGACATCTTCACTGTGACACAAGTGAGAACGAAGCTCATTTCCACCTGTCATTCAAGCAAAGCCAGAGTTCCTGAGCCGCTCTGCTCTCCCAGGATTGTCAAACAGCCGAATGTCTGGAAAGAAAACCTCTCTCTGGGTGAAAGTGTTGCATTGTGTACACGTTTTTATTGGAGGCCTGACAAAGTTGTCAAACATATGTTTTGTCTCAATCAAGCTTTAACAAAAAAAACATAATCTGGAAAATCTTTATCAGCTAATAACTTCTTATTTTCACCTCATTAACACAAACATGCACTTTTTTTTACGGAAGATTAACTTGCTGATCGTTAGTTTGAAGGCGAATAACTATTTAGCCGCAGCATTTTAAACCTCAAGAAATTGTGTCTTAAGAGAAATTGACGAAGACCACAGAAGCATGAAGTGCGACAGCACTTGTAACAAAAGGCCCAGCTAGCTAACCAACCGGGTTATTGTCTCCAAATCAATACAAAGACTTGACAAAAACAGAGAAAGGCCACGTTCTCTCAGCGAACCGCACTCCCGCGGCGACGAAGAGGCACTGAGGGACATCAATCAGCTTTGCTATTCAGATATTTTAATTTATCTAATGTTAAAATGTCCCTGGCCAGCACATTCATTTATTCTTTTCTCGGGAAACACTCAGCAGGTGTCCATTTACATGACTTCATGTTAACTCGTGGCCAACATGAGTATTAAAACAGGATGTTATGGTGTAGAGAGCATGTGCATATTCCTGAAAATGTCATTAAAGTTAAATGTCAAACCATCGGATGCGCTGGTTTCTGCTCTTCAACACCAACAACATGCGATCTGCAGCTCTTCCAGCCAGCTGAGACAAAATAGGGAAAATTTCTGACATTTCCCTCAAGACATTTGTTCCTTTAGAAATATGAAACCATTAACGATGCATATAAAGACATTTAATGGATTGTTTCCAGCCCCTCGCGGCGCTTCAGTGCATAATGTCTCATAGATATTGGCTGGATGGAGAAATGACAAACCATGAAATGGTGAAAATATAAAATATAAACAGCAGGTAAAGAACAGCACAGCTCAGGTGGCTTGAAAGTCAGATGATGCGTTGACTTGTCAGGATTTACAAAAAGACTGCCTGGAAACTGTTTCCTGAATAATTTACATGCCCAGAGGCTCAATATTGTTTCTCAGTAAGTTTTGATTGAACTGCAACTGTTGCTTGTCAGAGAAAATACATTAAATTCCCCTTAGAAAGCTACAGCGTACTTAATGCAAAAGTTCCCGCTGGTTCAATTCCCATTTGCTGTGACAGTTATTCTATCTGTAATGGCACTTTCTGTGGGAATAGCATCCACTTCTACCTCATCTGCCCCCATCGTCGTGGAGGGATTCTTTCCTGCCATTGTTTAAGGTGTTGCTGTAAACCGCATCCACCCACCTGATAGAGTTACACAAACAAAGTTCTGTCTTTTTTCCCATCAAAGATGTGACTGAAGGTATGAAAACAACGCTGTCACTTGTGGATTGATGATACCAAAAGTGTCTAATTTTACTTCCTCTACCTCGTCCCTCTGTGATGTTCATCCCCTGGAGGATTCTCAATAAGTGACAGTTCAACGACTCCTTCTGTACAAACAATACACACACACACACACACACACACACACACACACACACTACCCCCTATGCTTCTTGCCCTAAGGAAGCAGGAAGACCTCCGCTGAGTTGGGAACACTCTTCCATCTGGAGAGAGGCAATGATTATAAACCTGCGGGACGGAGCCTTACACACACACACACACACACACACAAACACACACACACACACACACACACACACACACACACACACACACACACACACACACATACACACACACACACACACACACACACACACACACACAAACACACACACACACACACACACACACATTCTATCTCCCTCTTTAAATGCGTTGTGGCTCTGTCACTGACATCATTTATTATTGCCGACTGTCTTGTGTTGTATCACAGTTGTGTTGTTATACCAACACCCTGTGACAGTTTCTGACTTGAGCATTTATTATTATTAACACGTGAACTTTTCCAACAAGTTGTGATAATATCTGTCTTCACATCTCTAATATCTGGTTCACTTTTTTCTCAGCGCCAATATCAACGGCGGGCGTAAACAAGTGTTGACAAACAGCAGCATTATCAGTTTAAACAGAGGTGGAAGACTCAGAGGATGGTGCTAATTAAAAATGATGACCCTCGGGATACATCCTGACAGGCACTGAAGCTATCTATGCTTAGAATAAGTTTATTTCTGATCAGTTAAGTTTCACTTTACGATTTAGAGCCATCAGCCTTGATTCAAAACCAAATTTACCTTCCAGATTCAAATTATCAGAGTCCCTTCCTGATAATCAAGAGGTTGGACACCTTCTAAAAAATAATGACAACTATCTCATCTCATTAAAATTTTAAAATAATGCCTTCTGTAATACATCAAGGCTGTATATAGCCAGTGGATCTTAATCAGCTGTGCAGCCTTGTAAACCCATTGTGTTGCCACCACAGCTAAAAATGTCAATCCATGAAGTTATTTAAGATGGATCAGTGATCAAAGACTCAATGCGACTGATACCAAGTGAAAACTGGTTCATTCCATATGTACCTGTATATTTAAATTCCCATGATGTGTCTTGATGGTGGGGGCGGTTACCTCCCCAGGAGCAACAATACTCCTAATGGCCCATAGGTGTCAATGTGACTCAGCCTCTCTGTGACCAACCCGGCTGGGAGTCTCATTCAGAAGTCTTCTAACGTGTTGTCATATTAGCTTCTGTGTAGCATCAATGCTGTGCTGGGAAAACACGCACACAGCAGGCTGGGTGGAGTGTGTCTCTAAAAATACCTGAAAGAATGCATTAATTATTCTATTTCTAATAAATAGTTTGGTTCTTATTTAGCAAGAGTCATCAGAGGATGGTGTACATCCGCCCACAAATTTGTACAAAAAAAGATCGTGATAGCAGATGGTTTCCTCTGAGAGGGTAATTTATAAGTAGATTTATAGATCTGAACAATTTAATAAAATATAACACACAGGAAAGCATACATCTCTATACATGAGAGGTGTGTGTAGAAAACTTGTGTTAAAATAAAAGTTGTTCTTAATTGTCAAACAAGAGTTTAAGAGGGGAGACACAGCCAAAAAAAAAAAAGTAGAAAAATAAGATGTGATATTGTGGCAGGCCATCCTCTCTCCAGATAAATTCAACCTTTGAGTTTAGCGCATAACATTTCAAGCTGTGAGCCGGTCTGACAAAGGAACAGCAAGAGTCAATCCTCTTTTCTCTGCAGCAGAAATAATTTATGTGGCATTTGGCATTCCCCGTAATAGAAAGTCGTAAAACCACAAATATCTCAAAACAGCATAACTGCAGTGTAACAAGGGTCATTACGTTTATTGTTTATGCTGATTATTATAATCACCATAAAGATGTCAACGCTCCACCTTAAATTCTGTCTTTCTGTGGAACAACACTGATAATCAGGAAGCAAGGAGATCAATAACCAATAGTCAGAGGTAAGATATACTTTCAAGTACAGTAAGTCTTAAGTGTCAAATCTTCATACATGCACTCAACTAAAATTGAGTTGTGCATGCACATTATTTCAATTTCTGCCAGTTCAGTACATTTTGTTATGAGTTACTGGTTGCTGATTTAGGTCATAAGGTGTGGATTATGGTTTGTTTTTATTCCTGTCATTAATCCAATCAGAATTCCTGGTGACTACTGTACAGACAGAGGGAGGATGCTGCATCCCAGCCAAAGCCAAAGTAGAGCATATTATTTATATTTTCTGGCAATTACACATACAAAAAACAGTGATGCAGCTGCTTAGCATATCGTAAGCAATGATATAACAGCCTCTAATCAGTCTGCTCTCTGAGGAGAAGGGTGACACCATCCCTTCAGAATTGATGCACAAAAACGAAGCACAGTAATCTTTTTTAGCTGTCCCACTATTTCAGATGTGTGAAGGTGAAACCTGTGTTTACAAGGGATTAACCAATTACATCACAGTACATGGAATGTTCACTCTGCATGTAAATGTCCTGCAAACAGCACCTGTCTGGATGTGTCTCCACCCGAAGCTGAACAGCATCTTTAAACAAACAGAACTGGAGGCAAATTGTGCAATTCTGGAAGTTCTGTCCTTGTAATTAGAAATAAATAATGTACAAAGATGACTGTCAGTCCACAGAGGAGGAATCTTCTTGTGGTTATATATCACTAAACTTAAGAATTACATGTCTATATTTAAATGAAACCACTGGTTAGTGCTCAGACACAATCATTAGGTCAGTGGGAATCTTTTTATTATTTATTATATCCATGTATAATGAATGTGGCCTTATGATCCAGCCCCCCCCCCCCCCCCCCCAACAAGCCAGTGATCTGAACTGACAAACTGCTCTTAAAAGGAAATCTTGTCCAAGATCACTTAATGAGGAAGAAACTCGGAGCAGACCGCGCAGCAAATTGCCCTACGACAGCACCGTAACAACATAATTATTTAGCTGGTATTCTGTACTTTTATCTTGACAAATGCAGTGTATGTGAGCATAAATCTAATTAAATCATACTGAACTGATATTCTCAAAAAAGTTACTAATTTGCAGCATCAGTGTTCGAACACTTGAGGCCTATATTGCTTCTATTTAGTTTGAAACAGGTACTTCTTCCCTTCCCTTCTTCTTCTTCCCTGGAGTCTCTGTGCTCTATGTCCTCACAGGTTTTTTTTTCAGATTCACCCCTCATCCACCCATCTGCTATGGACCTGCTCTTCCCATCCCACCAGTACCACCCCTAACCTAATCATCGGCTGGGGTCCGGCTTCCTTTTTCCTCCGCGCCCCCATACTGTTCCACCCCTCATCCACCCATCCACTGTGGACCATCTGCTGTGGACCTGCACCTCCCATCCACCAGTATCACCCCTCACCTAACCATCGACTGGGGTCCTGCTGCCTCTCTTCTTTCGTGTCATCTTACTGTTCCACCTCTCATCCGCCCATCCGCTGTGGACCTTCCTCTGTGGACCTGCACCTCCGACCCCACCAGTATCACCCCCATCTCTCCATGTGCTGTGGACCTTCTCCTCCAAGCCCACCAGTACCACCCCTCAACTATCCATTGGCTGGGGTCCTGCTTCCTTTCTTCCTCCGTGCCGCCATACAGTCATCCACGCAGCTGTAATTGTGCCTTGACTTTAACAACCTTAACCATATTGGCACTGTCTCTATCTGGCCTATCTGTCACTCTCTCTCTGTCTCTCTCTCTCCGACCCTGTTCTTATCTTCCTTTGATTTATTTTCCACCCAACCTGTCGAGGCGGATGGCCGCCCAAAAGAGTCTGGGTCCTGCCCGGAGTTTCTTCCTCATCGAGAGAGTTTTTCCCCGCCACTGTCGCTTATGCTTGCTCTGGAGGGTTCAGTTGGGTTTCTCTGTCTGTTAAAGCGCTTTGAAATGTCTTCTGCCATGATTAAGCGCTATATAAATAAAACTTGGTGGTGTTTTTCCCGCAAATGGTTTGCTGAAAATATGAAAGGCAGGAGTCTAAAAAAAAACAGAAAATTTACTCTGGAGACATCATTTGTGTGTGTGTGTGTGTGTGTGTGTGTGTGTGTGTGTGTGTGTGTGTGTGTGTGTGTGTGTGTGTGTGTGTGTGTGTGTGTGTGCGTGTGTGTGTTTTTGTGTATTTATTTGGGCATTGGCTTACAGTTAAATTACTAAAGCTAAACAAAAAAAATTGCCCGTGCATCAAAGATCTGTTAATATTCTAATAAAGTTCCTCAAGAAGTACATTTAGGGAAGAGTTATGCGTTTCCATTTTCTCTCCAGTGAAGCAGAGGCATGTGACTAAGAACCATGGCGAGAGCGTATCCCTGCAGACGCTGTGAGATGCACCAGAATGATGATTACTGGGATGAAGGCAAAGATGGGGAAGTAAACCGGGGACAGAATTACATCCAAACAAAGACTGGAAAAGATTTTGCAGAGAGGAATAAAAGGAAAAACCATGTCACATAAACTGTGTTTTCCTCGTCTCACATTTATATATATATATATATAAATATTTATCATCACTGGGTGCTGGCATCGTATTGTTCCTCTGCATAATGTGGGGTGCAGTAAAACAGCTGAAGTAAATCTCTCCAAAAAAAACAATGAAGCAGAGAAAGTGATTGTACTTTATTTGTGTTTGGTTGCTTTAATTGTCTAGCAAAGCATTTTCGATTATATGGCAATGTTTTCATATTTCAAACACTAAATCAAACTTAATACCCAGTGCCTATCACAGAGAGTTCCCAAGCAATTATGGGTCATTGAACGATCTCATTTCAAAGACGTGCAAAGAACGATTTTGGCAGTGATGCGTAGACTGGCTGCTTTAAAACCCACATCTAAATATGTTTTAATCTGTGTCCTCTGGGTTAGTTGTACATCATTTCCCCAGCGCTTAATTAGATATACAGTAAAAACTGTCATCATGATATCTGAAGGGAGGAATTAGGGAGTAGCCATTATCTACAATCATAAAGAAATTCACAGCACTGTGCCTGGGTTAACTGGAAACTCTAGTCTACACATTTTAAGTTTATTAATCAAGCTGCTATGTGCAGTATTTGTCCGGCTGAAGATTGTTCAGAGTTAAAAAGTCAATACTCGTGATACTTTCCAAGAAACTTGGGTGTGAGAATTAGCGAGATCCAGCAGTGCAAATAATTGGGTGAAGGAAGTTGACATTTAGTTTTCAGTGCTGTCACATTTACAGGACTAGATATTTAACTCATAAAGACCGATGACTGAAGTTTCTGGACTTGGTTGGGTGTATCGACTTCTCTATAATAGAAGATAATTCAATGTCTACATATGATACGCCTCAGGAGAAATATAAGATTGGCCCAGAAATTGAAAGCCCTGCACTCCAGAGATTACGCTGTGAGATTTGTGGTGTAGAAAATTTTGCCAGTTCAGATTAAATTTTTGCTGCAAAGAAAGAAAACCATAACAAAGGAATGAGGCCTGGTCGTTATTTCACTCAGGCCACAGTTTATTCTGCGTTTTTACTTCTCACATATGCTCAGTTTTACTGTCGATGTCTGGGGTTGTAGGGACTTGTCAGCAGAGTCATTAGCCACCACCACCATCACCACTACAGTCTGGATTCCATGAGAGGATTTGTTTCACTGCTCCACACCAATGCCTTATTTGTCACAATCTGTCTAAAATGCCAGGCAATCTGACAAACAGATTATAACACATCTGCTGTAATGAACAATATATTTACTTCATTCAAATCTCTGTCTGGGTTGAAAGACGCTGGAATACCTCTGCCGGCTGCATTATAAGCTGATTTAACTTCACGCAACGCAAAGGTGACATTTTGTAGAGATGATGCAGAAAACCAAAGCTAATTTGATTAGAATGCAAAAGATGTCATTTAAGCGATGGTTTAATGTATTTTATTGTTTGTTTTGTTCATTTCATCTCATCTGTTTTAAATTCTCTTGATGAGAAACGAAAACGGAATGGAAGTTAACTTTATAAAATAAACTGTTGAGGTTTAAGGATTGGGATTGATCCATCTGCAAAGATGTCATATAAGATATAATGCAGAGGTCTCTCTAAAGGCAGAAGATCAGCGCTACACCCAGGTGGTAATACCTCTCCCCCAAGACCCCGTCAGGAGACTGCTCAGTGTAGGGACAGAGTAAACACACATACACACACAAATCTATAAATGCCAGATTAGCTTTAGTGCTTACCGATCTAATCTTCAGAGTCAACAGAGCAATGCAGCCATGGCTCAGTGTCAGAAGCCACTATAATGAACAGCCAGTCATTTCACCCCAGTGCTGCAGAGTAGACTAAGCCTAAAGTCTCATTCCTCAGCACAATGTGTAACTTTTGATTAATTAGCTCGATCTATGATGGAATAGCCACACTTAAAATGAAACAAAGCTGACAAAAGGCAAAGATTTTCAGACGCTTGAGTAAAGAATACTATAATTTTATTCATCACATTCTCCACCGAGAGAAAAATCCTAATTTACTTAACTAATCCCATCTGGCCAATATTATCTTAGTATTATCTTAGTTAATCGACCTCTGTCGCAGAACGCAGTGTTCGGTTCAGTCCGGTTCAGGCGACTTTGACCTGACACCTGCCGTTTACTGCGTGTTTGACGTAGCGTGTGCATAAGAGCGTTTCTAGGCTGTGCAGAAAACCGGCCTCAGTGGTCAGGCTGAGTGGTCGGAACCAGTCAGGTGAAGCAGGCTGTTTAACTAAGGGGTCGTCTTTGAGCCTCTGTTGAGAAGGTGGCACAAAAATGCACAAAACCCGTTGCACCTGCACAAACACACAAACACACTGCAGCGATGTGTATAGAAACAAATTCCAAACTCCCTCCGACATAAATTCGTTGAGCACGTTTATGTTGCCCTAGCAACATATAGCGTAAAAACACATCTTGCTGGTGGGTGTAATAAAGCTAGACCCACAGCCCAGTGGCCCCGGGGCCCCTGGTAATGGCTTTTATGGCAATCATTACTGACACACCGATGCACCGGGAAACACAGAGGAGGATACGTTTAGCCTCAAAGCACAGAACTCATGTCTTCAGACAGGAGCGCTTCAAAGCTCGCGTTCAAAGAGGCGTTTCAGATCAATAGATCCATATTCAAAGATGCTTAAATTTACATCAATGAGAGTAGATTTACATACATAAAAACACAAAGCGCCCTATCACAGTGCTTCCGAACTGCAGGAGTATACAGACTGCATGCTTTCAACTCATAAAATACTGATAATTTTGGCACGCTAAAAATACCAAGGCTCCCCACGGAATCTCACAGTGGACACATGCTGCCTCACCTGGAATAGAGTTCCTCTGTAGGTGTAAGAGGAGCTACTTCGGTCTTAAACATGAATTAGAACTAATAGACATGTAAATGTAACCGAGATTGTAAGTTCATTGGAAAATCCTTGAATGGTGACGTTCAATACTAAAAACAGGCAGGAAGAAAAAGTCTGAAGCTCAGAGTTATAGTTCGTAAGCTGTGGAGATGAGCAAAGCCGTGTGCAGAGAAAGCTGTAGGGATTGTTTAAAGCACAACTTCAAATTTTTTCACATTAAAACAAGCTGTAATCTAATGTGAAATCCCTAATGGAAGCTGTTTCATTCGAGGCATGACTGCGCATCTCTGAAATGTTTCTGTCAGTGGCTCTCTTCACTTCTGTTCAGATCCCACTCAGTCTGAGTGAGGATAAATTAGCAGAAGGAATTCAGAGCGATGCTGCCTGGGGGAGTGGGGGGGGGGGGTTAAAAATCACAGTGATCAAAACTGATGCCAGCAATCTGACAAATCTATAAGGGAATCTAGGGAATCTACTCAAGTCAAGGTCCTTAGTAATAGGCTGTATATGTATATATTCCATTGCAAGACTTGTTAATAAATGCTGGGCTTGTGTTGAATTAATGGTTTAGCCTGTTAAAGACGAAGAAAATTACACACATCTAGTGATTTGTGATGCTCTCTATGTTCATTTCTCTGTTTGCCGGCATGTCGATACGAAAAAATCCAGGGAGACGCCAGTTTTTAATCCGTCACTCCAGGTGGAGAGGATTTCACACAGTCTTTCACTTTAGCACAGAAATGTGAACAAACACGTTATTTCACCTCTACATCCCCGCCACTTAGGCTTAGTGAACTGGCCTGGAGGGCAGGGAACACAAAGTGTAGGTTTAGGATAACTCAAGAACAATAGCACACTTCAGTCAGCGTGACATAATGGAAAGAGAGACTCTGAATTTAATTCATTAGCCCTTGACAGTGGTCTCTTACAGTTCATTTCAACAAATGATTCAAAAGCCCTGCAAAGAGAACGGATTACAGCGCTGTCATAATACCTTACCCTTTCATTAATCACAGGTAGAGAAAAAATCGGTTTGGGGGTGGGGTGGGGGGGAATGGATCTGCAGATTGATGAGATGAAACAGAAGAATAGCTGATACATAAAAGCCCAATTAAATCTAGAATTCTGATGAGGCTTGATCAAATATTTTCTGACACCAATTTGTGTGTTGTTTTTTTCTACATGGCATTTTTAAGACACAAAAAAAAGAAAAGAAGAAGAGGATGAGGAGGAAGGGAGGATGTAGCATTTCATCTTGGGAAATCTGTCAGATCCTTTTTTTGCTATTTTTGGAAATTTAACCAGACAGTGTCGACAAAACTCGCTAATAGTTCAATGGAACTTGGCAGACTTTCTAACGGAGAGCAGGCTGGAGTCAAACGGCTGCGATGATGCGTTTAAAGTCTGAGGAGCGCCTTTTTTCACACATATCATTTCATCACGCACACAGATAATGTCAGTCGGCTCAGCTGCTTCGCCAAAGGCGACTTGAGGAGTCATTTGCCACAGGAACAAAAGTCTGCCGTCCGACCTTATCGAACCTGTGTCCTCTTTCTTCCCTTTCCACTGCCTTTTTCCTTTTCACGGCCAGAGTTCATTTTGCTCTTTTCTATCCCGCTGAAGGAAAAGTTCACGCCCACGCCGTCTCTCTGAAAGGTATCTAGAGAAAAGATCTCCTTAGTTATGCTTCGCCAAGAAACACGTGATTCTGTGTGAAAGAGAGAATGTTCTACTCTCATTTGTACAACTAAGACCCTTAGATGTACGAAAACTACCGTGCCCACTCAACCCTCACACACAGCTCCACACGTGCTCTCCATCTCTGTGTCACCACACACACACTCACTCAAACAAACACACACACACACACACACACACGTGCAATCACACAAATAAGCTCTTTAATCCTCCAAGAAGATGCTTTGTCTCCTTCCTAACACCTCTCACTGTGTTCAATACTTAAGCAAACTCTACATGCTACTTCTGCCAGTTTCCAGGTAACTGTTGCTCAGGATGTCAGTTAACACCCCCCACACACGTGCACACACGCGCACACACACACACACACACACACACACACACACACACACACAAACGAACTCCCACCATCACTACAATCAAATAACCGGCTTATTTGTACAAGCAATCTGCCAGTGAAATGTGTGTAAAGCAGATTAAAATGCTGAGGATTTAGCAGCATGCCAGCCTAAGGTGCTGTCATGACTCAGACCCACTGAGAGAGAAATGAAAGTCAAAAGTGTGGCATGGCCGAGAGAGAACAATTACTACCAGGGCTTAGCGATGGATTTTTTTCCCTCTGTCGGAGTGAAAATCGAACGTGCCGCTGCGTCGCAGCCTACATGTGTAGTTGCTCATAATGGGGTGTTCAGAGATGATGGTTTCAAGGGGAAAAATGGTGACAAAATAAGAGTGCTCCTCAGCAAAAGTCAAACAATGCACTCGCAGCAGTGGTCAGGCTTTTACTGTGTTTACAAGGCTGTTCGGATTTACACCAGTCGAAAAAGAATAAGAACATTTTCAAGACTTCTTGTTACCCTTACTTTCTGTCCCAAGAATCCACAATGACCTCAGAAAAGCAGCATTTTAGGTCTGCTTCTCCTGACGTTTGGAATCATTTAGAAAATGACCTCAGGCAGCGACTGGAACTTATGTGGCGCATTTAAAGCAAACGAATCCGACTGAAACTCGAGCAAACAGGGCCGTAAAGGTTTTGTATGACTCATGTAGGCCCCGTTTGATACGCGATGTTGTTGATAAATGCTAACCCTACTTGGTCGTGCTGCTCTTGTGAGAGGTCTAAATGTCAAAGGGACCCTTTCCTGGTTAAATAAAGGTTAAAAAAATCCAACATAACATGATGCAAGTGAACAGGGCCAACTAATGTAACGATACAAGTGGTAGCAAGCAAGAAGCGAATAATAAAACCAGCTAGCATCAGCTTTATTTCTCCATTATCACAGAAGGGAAATGTCTGCGTGTTAGGGCTGTTTGGCATTCTGGTTTTGCAGGTCTAAGCTTAAAACAGTTTAATTTTACACACTCCGAAAATCGGCATGAGGTGAAAGTGGAGAGAGCTTCCAGCATGTGGCTAGTCATGTGCTCAAGGACAATCCAGGAACTTGCAAGGTTCTCGTTCACACTGGAAAAGTATCACTGCCATCTTGTGTCAAGTTGCATTCAGGTACATTCACATCTCATGCTATACTACGTTAGTAAAATGAACCTGAACTGTTGCTATGGAAATGACGTTAATTGCCACGCCTGTAACTTTTTACTTGCTGTCTTCTTGCAGGTACTTCCTGTTATATCTGGTACTCTGGTTTCTGGGCAGTGTAGGGATTGACGTGTTCACGTTTTCTAAACATCTGTCTCTGTCTGTCTTCCACCCACTACACTTTCTCCAGATGGCTCTGTCATCTTTCCGCTTCCTTTCCCATCGCTACTTAATTTCTCCTTAATTAGTATGAGGTGTATTACGATAGACTGATTTACAAAGAAGATGTGAGTTCTCTCCTCCCACACGCCCGTCTTTATACTACAATGGATGCCGCTATTATGAAATAAGAAACAATTGAACAAGATGCAAGTATAGTACTTTAAATAGCAGAGGGTTACTACTATGGTATGTAGCTGGAAAAATGAAACATCTTTATTTTGAGTAGAATTATAAGGCTGAAATTTCAAATCCGTTTAGCATTTGAGTGTTCCGATTGTTTGAGGTTGCTGCATTTGGTTAGTGTGATAGCAACTCTTATTTAAGTTTCTACAAGCAGAGGAATGTATGAGACACAGTTGGTGTTTGATGTAGAACTGATTAGGATAATGCATCACTGTGGTTATCCTATCATGTGTCTGGTTAACAACCAAAGCTTTAATTATCCATATACAAAATATTGGACTCATAAATCATGATTAAGTCATTCCTGCAAGCGTGACAGCTCACACACCGTCATGTTTAGATTCTCACCTTAAAGCTTCAGTCACCCGTGTTTTGTCAGCTTTTTGATATTAGTGGTTCTGAATGGAACATTTTTCTCTGTTAATCTGACAAATCTCCTCATGCGAGTTATTTTGCTCTGACTCAAAATACTCTCAAGGCAGTTCTGTGACGTTTGGCTTTGCCACTAAATGATCGATGATGTTCACATCAACAGATGCTCATCAAAAAGTTAAGGCTCATGAGTTTCAAACCCAATAGTCCTAAAGGCGAATTGAATTCAGAGCAGAACAAGAGCAACCAGATGAACAGATTAACAGCAGGCAATAACAAAACAGCAAGGTTTTAATACTACCCCTGGGAGTCTGTAATTTAATAATATTTTAAAGCCACTTCTCCCATGAAGTCCTCTAAAAGGTTATTAAAAAGACTTTTTTAAACAAACAAACAAAAAAAAATTGCAGCATGAATTGACCATCATTAGCTGCTGACCGTGGATTCAAATTCAACACAATGAGAGCGCTAGCGGCCCCAGAAAATGATAAAAACACATTAATTTGTGAATTTAAGAAAGTGAACAGTAATAACGCAAAGTTTTGCTGAGACAATAATATTGTCTTAAGCTTCAAGCCAACACCATTACCAGACCATCTGTACAGTCAATCCTTCTTCACACTCGGTTTCAACACTCCCTTGGAACGGCTAACCACGCCACCCACATATGTCAGTAAATATCGCTATTGTTAGTCTCCCCTATCTAATAAAGAGGAGATGTAATGCAATTTCTATGTCTATGTTTGAATCATAGCTGTGCCCTCATTGGCCTTTCAAGTTCTTTGAGTTCACAGTGGAGTCACAAGTTCTAAATGAGCACCGTGGTAAAAATCCAGCCAGTATATCTGAACCACTGCAGAGAAGAAGTAACACTACCAGGGACAGACTTAACCTCACCTACTGAGGCTCTGAACTGCTTTCAGGCAGCAACGGGAGCCCTGACGGCCTGTTTCTAATCCTCATACCATACAGTCTTTGAAAAAGGAACTCTTCTGTCGTATTCTGAATCTTCCCGTGACACACATCCCGGAGAACTCGGCGTGATGAGGCTGCAGGGGAAAATTGGTAAAGTACCACTTTTCAATTTCACTGGCAGAGCAGGTGAGAGACAGAACACACTTAGCATTAAATTGGATGACGGCGCAGCTGCAGCTGAAACGTTACCGCTGTATGTATTTTGTTTTGGCAGAAAAAAAAAACATCAAGTAGATGTGAAGTAGATGCTGGATGGGAAAGCGTTTAAATATTTCTCTTTTTTTTTTTCCATCGTCTCACTTACATTTAATTGACGGTATTCATGTTCACTTACCGTGAAGTGAATGCAGTCTACAGTGACTACTGAGTAACAGGAAGGGATGGCAGAGACTGTTCTTTTCCACAGTTACCTCAATTTGTGCACACAAATGATAATGCAGCCTGAATCCTTGAGTGGATTGACTTCAATAAATTTCACATAATGAGGAGGAATAAGAGTTTGACATCATTATTGAAAAATACTACTTAATTCAGATTGTTATATTATACATGATGGACTCTGGGTACTGGATTTGATCAATATAATGATTTTTTTAAGCCAACTTGACTCCAGTGAGCCAATAAATGGGAGTATAACAGATGCATAATTCATCATGGATAAATGGAGCGAAAATTTAATTTTCTTAAGGACTAAATGACACATAAAATAAGACTTTGAAAAAAATGACAGTAGCTCTATTTCAAGTCCATAGGGGAATCCCTCAGGGGTGTCCATTGAAAAGCTATAGAGATTCACAAGAAGTGCTGACTTTGTAAGAACAGCATATTGCAGGAACCTTAACAGGGTGAATCTGAGCAAATCAAAGGCTGTTACTTCAGCACTGTAGGGTATGTTTGACATAAGGAGTGATAGGGTGACATACTCCATCTGCTAATTCCTGCTAACTGATCACTTGTTTCAAGTTTGCATGAAGTTAAACTAGTTAAAACCAGACTGGAAAAACGGAACCTTATTGAATAGTATTTAATCAGTTCTCTTTTAATGGTAATAGATGTATCATGTAAATAAAAATGGTTCTCATTTTCAAATTTAAAATACAGCCTGTGCTGCAAATGTTTCATCTAAATGCTTCATGTTCATTTGCTGTATTTCCTTTCCGTTCAGCTGTTTGGTGAACAAAATAAAAAATGCATATAAACGCAGGTTAATGGAGAAGCGCCCACAGCCTGCTCAGCCACTGCAAAATAATAATACTAGACCAGAATACAAATGGATCAGTAGTAAAGGCAGTCAGCGTGAAACAGCAAACCAGTCTGAAAATGGAGAAACACTGGCTGATATCATGAATGAATTACAAACTTTTTGAGAAGCAGGAACCAGCAAGAGGTTAGAGAAAACTCAGGAAGGTGTGCTCTTTCCATTCCGCTCATTCTCCATCACCGCTGACTGTATCTGTAAGGCTGCAGCCATCTCTGATTTAGGCTCTACATGTTTCAGCGAGCACACAAATAAACATGATTTCGATTTTTTTCGAAATGTGTCGCTGTCATGATCAAATGGTGTGTGAAATTGTTTCCGGGCACTCAATAGGACGGGGAATGTTATTAATGTTTTTGTATCACTAAATAGGTTGAAAAGTTGTCATACTTAATCAGGCTACTAAACAGAAAAAGAGACAATGGCTGATTTAGACAGAAAACCCCGTTAAGGTTGCACGCCGCTGATCTTTTGTCTTACAATCATCCCTTTTACAGATGACACAAATCACCGAACCGTGTTTGTTTCCATGGGAACCAATGAAATACTTGTTTCTGAACTCTGCCTCATGAAGTAATATCACGCTCGGGCCCATTATAATGAGCATCTCATACGAGCTTTCACACATATTTGGTTTTCTTTCCCCTGGGTACAGCATATCCAAAAAGAACAAATTGAATTATTTTAGTAACAAAACCACAGCAACACTTTTTCTTGCAGTGACAACTAATTGTACTTAATATCCTCCTTATATAAGTGTATGAATTTGTATTGTGTGCCGACAGTTTATTTTCAAAAGTACATGAGCTGTGTAAGTGAGATGTATATGTGACCGCTGATTCGCACTGTACTCAGACTGTTCAGGAACAGTAAATAACCAAATTACAAGATTTGTTTAAGTTGGTGAACAGGCCACAGATATTTAAAAAAATTGCACAAGCGACGGTCCAATAACGGGCAGAGACAAAGTTCTTCCCCCAAGACTATAAAAACTTTATTAAAAGAGTAAAAAAAGAACAAGAATGCCAAAAGACCTATCAGACCTCTCAGGTCTACATGAGCCCTGCAGGACGGCCGGGATGACTGTAATTAGGGAGCCAATCGAGGCCGGAACACTCACCAAGCTCCGTGCCCAAACTCACACTCACACAGCAAACAACCAAAAAGACAAGGGGTAAAGTGTAAAACGTGAAGGCTGTGTAAAAAACCACTACACACACAAATTAAGGGGAGTGTGGAGCTGAAGTGAGGGACCCCGGCCACCAATGGCTCCACCGTCCAAAGCAAATCCCCGCCTCCGCCCCCGCAGCTCTCATGCAATAGAAAGAACAATTAAAAAAAACACGTTAAAAGCTAGCAGGACTGCTGCAACAGTACTGCTTATTGTCTTGGGGGAAAATACAAACCTAGAATAAAGTCAAAGAGTATAAAAGGACACGAAAGCCTAATCAATAAAATTGAATAAAATGAAACAATTAAAAGCAAACATTGAAACCCAACTATAAAAACAAAACAGCAGTGGCAGTCTGTCTCCTGTGGAACAATCCTCTCCGGGGATCCACCTGTGTGGGCATGAGGGAAGCCACTGAACAAAACGGCAGCATGTGTAGCAGTCAACTCCTAACCAGAAAGGAAGCATAGTAACACCTTATACCAATTTCTGGCTGATTGGTAGGAGGAGCTGACTGCTACCCAACTCTGGTGGCCCAGGAGGGACATTTTCTACCGGTCACATTCTACCCCAGGCTTTTTAAATTGGCGGCCCGACAATTTGTCAAGACCAGGGTCGAAAAGGAGCTGGAGAGGAAGTGCTAGCACCAAGCATTTGGAAAGCTGCAGCCCCATTCACCGCATTTCCTACTGCCACTGGCAAATGATGAGGGTTAGAGTGTTTACCAGCAGTCTCACGCGTGGATCTTCTTACTCCCTCAGGACAGGGGGCTGGGGGGAAGCTGGTGCCTGTGGGGACCTCCGGGGGGACTGCTGCAGGTACTGCAGAGTGTAGCATTGGGTCCACTTCAGATGCAGCCTGCACCCTGTCAGGCTGGGAATTCTCTGGACCAGGGGTGGGTCTGACTGCCATCCACAGGCCCTGCTCCTCGGTGTCGGGGCTTGTTGCAGTTGCACTGTGCTTTTCTACAGGTCTGGGAAGAATGTCAGAAGCTGGTACAGGTTTGAGCATCGTGCGATGAACGTGACGTACCTCTGTCAGCTTGTGTTTTGGGGCGACAGCATACACTGAGTTACCTTGCTCAGGGGGTCTCACCACCTGGAAGATGTCAGTGGCCCAGACATCCTGGATTTTATTTCTTCCCCGGTGGGAGTAGTCCCTTAGATACACATGCTGTCCTGCTGGTAGCACCTCCTCCTGGGCTTGTTGGTCCACCCTTTCCTTCCGCAGAGCAGCCGCTTTCTTTATCCTCTCCCGAGCACTCTCCACTGCCACCTGTATTCGTCGCTGATGCTCCCGGACCCAGTGGCAAACTTCCCCTGAAGTTGGCTCTTCCACCCGACCTAAAAGGAAGTCCACTGGTAGCTGGGGTTCACGGCCAAACATCAAGAAAAAGGGTGATTGCCCTGTAGTTTGATGGGGGGTGGTGTTGTAACTGAACAGTGCCTGTTGGAGGTACTCTGGCCATCTGTGCTTCTGGTCGGCTGACAGAGTGCGAAGAAGGTCATGGAGGGTCCTGTTAAAGCGCTCACACTGTCCATTTCCCTGAGGATGATATGGTGTGGTTCTGGACTTCCTAATGCCGTATAGCTCACACAACTGCTGTATGATTGTGCTTTCAAAACTGCGTCCCTGGTCTGAGTGCAACCGTGCTGGGACTCCGTATTTGTAAAACCACTCCTTGGTTAACACTTCTGCCACTGTGGAGGCCCGCTGGTCTCGGGTGGGGATTGCCTGTGTAAACTTGGAGAACACGTCAGTCATTACTAACACTTGCTCTCTGCCATCCCTGGCAGGCTCAAGGAATGAAAAGTCAATAGCCAAGATTTCATTGGGTCTGGAGGCTAACAGATGTCCCATAGGGGCTCGAACCTTGGGCTGTGTATTCTTAGCAACACTACATCTCTCACACGTTTGGCACCAGCGTTTGATCTCTTTGACCATACCTGGCCAGTAACACCGCTGCTGTATTAGGTCTGTAGTGCGCTCAATACCTTGGTGACCATGGTGATCATGCAGCTGCTGGAACACTTCCTCCCTCAGGCTCTCTGGGAGAATTAGCTGGTACACCCACTCTCCGCCATCAGGGCGCCGATGGGTCCTGTGCAACAGCCCATTTCTTGATGTGAGTCGACTCCACTGACGTAGGAGTCCCAGTGCTGCAGGATTAAGTCCCTGCCTCTCCGCACGGCCTGGCATCCGCTGTTGCTGGAGGAAAGGGAGTATAGCGCTAATGGCTGGGTCTGCTCTCTGCAATGTTACCAGGTCATCAATAGAACGCTCCGGGGCAGCAGAGATAGTGTGTTGAACCGTTGACCATGACTCAACCACAGATCCTCGAACAATCTCCGGCACCGTAGTCCCAGGGCGGGGTGGACAGATTGTTACTTCCTCTTGGGAAGAATGTTGCCTAGACAAGGCATCCGCATTGCCGTTGCTGCGCCCTGGCCGATACCGCACAGTGTAGTCAAAAACGGCTAGCTCGGCCACCCAGCGATGTTCTGTGGCACCTAGTTTGGCTGTGCCCAAGTGGCTGAGGGGGTTATTGTCAGTCCACACCATGCACTTGTGGCCCAGCAAATACTCACGGAATTTGTCTGTCATAGCCCACTTCATGGCCAGGAATTCAAGTTTCATAGAGCTGTAATTCTTCTCTGCGGGATGTAAACTCCGGCTTGCATAGGCAATTGGTCTGACCTTCCCTTGCTGCTCCTGGGAAAGTACCGCCCCCAGACCATCATGACTGGCATCTACTTCCAAAATGAAAGGGAGGTCGAAGTTAGCATAAGCTAATACAGGCGAAGACACTAATCTTTCCTTGAGTTGTCTGAAGCTGTTCTCACACTGAGGTGTCCAGGCATCTCCCAGAGCCGCCCCCCCACTCCGACCGTTCTTCTTCCCGGCGAGGTCAGCAACTACCTTGTGGAGGGGACTGGCCAGTTTAGCAAAACCTTCAACAAAGCGTCTATAGTAGCTGGCAAAACCGAGAAAGGACCTGAGCTCAGGCACTGTAGTGGGAGTTGTCCAGTCAGCTACTGCGGCAACTTTCTTTGGGTCTGTAGAGACACCTGCAGCAGAAACTACATGCCCCAAGTATTGTACCTGCTGCTGGAAAAAGTTACATTTTTCCAGTTTGACTTTTAATCCTTCCTTCTGAAAACGATCCAGAACTAAGTCCAGCCGGCGAAGGTGCTCATTCACTGTTGAGGAGAACACAATGACATCATCAAGGTAGAGCAGCAGGGTACGGTAGTGCTGGTCCCCAAACATCCTCTCCATTAATCTCTGGAATGTACTGGGGGCATTACATAGACCAAAGGGCATCCTCTGGAACTCAAAAAGGCCAAATGGGGTACAGAAAGCAGTTTTCATTTTATCTTGTTCTGCGACTGGGACCTGGTGGTAGCCACTGGCCAAATCAAGTGTTGAAAACCATTTAGCCCCTGACAGAGCATCCAGCGACTCCTCGATTCGTGGCAAGGGAAAAGCATTCTTCCGTGTTTTACCATTTAACAGCCTGTAGTCCACACAGAGTCGCAAGCTACCGTCCTTCTTTCTTACCAGGACAATAGGAGAGGCATAGGGACTACAGCTTTCCCTTATAACCTGGCTGTCTAGCAGGTGGCGTATGTGGGCCCGAACCTCATCATAGTCGGAGGGGGGGATACGCCTATACCTCTGCCTAATTGGGATGTCATCCAGTAAGGGGATTTCATGTGTCATGAGGTTAGTACGACCAAGGTCCAGGTCAGAAGCTGCAAATACTGTCTCGTGTCCTAGCAGCATAGACCTCACTTTCCCTTGTTCTGGTTCAGAAAGTGCAGATAAATTCATTGCCTCAATATGCTCTCTCACAGGGTTGCCCTGCACTACTTGTGTGGACATTGTAGCTGTAATCCCACTCGACCCATGTTCTACAGTGGAGATCCCTTCTGGCCAACTGACAATCTGTGCCTGACTCAAGAGTCCTATGGGGTGGCGGGGGTGCAAAAGGACATCTGTCTCACCTACATTTACTAATGGCACATACACTGTGCCCCTATTCACAGTGACCATCGCTGGGGAGATTAACACACACTCAGGAAAGGACCCACCATCACCATGAGGCTCAATCAAGGCCGCACCTGAAAACTCGCTGAAGTGTGAGGCACATGTCGCTGTAACCCATTTTATTGCGCTTCTAGGTATAGTAATGGGCCGTCTACCCCTAACTCGTGCCAATCCTGTGGTGGCTTTTGTGGCAGCAAAGAACTGAGCTTGGTGACAATGTTGTAGTGCCTGCTGCCACGAGGGAGGGGTCTGCTGCACTACGGGTAGGTTAAAAAGGTCAATGCCATGTTGGGTGAATAGCTGCTGATAGCACTCTCTAATCACGTTCATGCCCAAGACACCGGGGGCACCTGAAGGACAGGTTTGGTCTGGGGGGTCTTTAACAATCAATACACCTCGTTGAGGTATAACATTGCCAAAAACAGTCACGTCCAATTCTACATAACCAACATAGGGAATATTTAGGCCGTTGGCCGCACGCAGCTGCAACCAGTGACAAGACCTAGGGGCACCCTGGAAATGCTGGAGGAAGAAGCTCTCGGAAATTGTTGTCACCATCGAACCGGTGTCCAGCAGGAGTCTCACAGGTACATTACCCAAGCTAACTGTTACCTTGGGACATGGTGCAACCAGGTTAGGGGCAATTGCCGATGGCATTGGCCCATGTATCTCAGAGCCGTTGTCTTTCCCTCCTGATGCTTGGCTCCTCACACCAGGGGGGAGCAGTTTCCCACATCCTGAGCAGCAGAGATGGTCATGGCGTGCTGCGGGGGCGGAGGAAGCCTAACCTGGAAATCAACAGGTTCGTTATTGCACCGGTTGGCATAATGTCCTGTTCTTTGGCAGCGTCTGCACACAACAGTGTCTATATTTGCTGGTCTAGCAGAGGTTCTATTACGGGACTTGGAAGCTGTCTGAAGTGCTAATAGACCCTTTGTTAGTTGATCAATCTGTTCCTGTTGTTTCTGTAGCATATGCTTCAACTCTGTCATTTCTGCATTACCAGAACCAATAACTGCCTTAGCCTCAGAACACTGCATGACACTAAAGGGGGGCACCGAATAGCTCCTGGCTCTTGACTCATCAGGTAGTCCCTCCCGCTCCCAGCGAATGGCCTCTGCTCTTATATCCAAGAGTGTGTATTCTGGATGACGCCGCACAATACGTTTCAACTCCCTGCGAAGGTTAGCATCAGAAACATGTTCAACAAATTGATCTCTAAGGAGTGTGGGGGCACCGCGCACTCCACTTGGGGTGCATCGTTCAATCTTTTCCATGAGGCAACACAAAGCATGTGAAAATTCTTGCAGGGACTCTCCTTCATGCTGCTTCCGAGAAAAGAAACACTGCTGCAAGGAAACATATGATTTAGAACACCCATACAAGTCTTGGAGGATAGCTAAAATATTTTCTGGGTCCTCCCTTTCTGCTCTAGGCCGGTACCTAATCTCATCCTTGGCCTCCCCTTCCAGATGATCATATATAAAATAAGCTCGCTCGACAGTCCTCATGTGGATAGTTCTGAGAGTTGCCCTCATCTCCTCGACCCAATCCTCCACCGGGGATCCACCTGTGTGGGCATGAGGGAAGCCACTGAACAAAACGGCAGCATGTGTAGCAGTCAACTCCTAACCAGAAAGGAAGCATAGTAACACCTTATACCAATTTCTGGCTGATTGGTAGGAGGAGCTGACTGCTACCCAACTCTGGTGGCCCAGGAGGGACATTTTCTACCGGTCACATATAGTCGAGAAAGAGGCATCAAAAAAAAAAAAAATAGATTTGATGACTGCAATTTGTTTGGAGTCTGGAATCAAGATGTAAACCCTGAAAGCCAAACGATCACGGCCGCCCTTCTTTCTCTCTGACATTATTAACAAGAAAAAAATACAATAATGCTCGCACCTTATTTAATATTGCTGACAAACCCCTCTGCACCGGTTCCTGCTGAACTCTTATCTACCAAGCTGTGCAAAGATTGCATCTTTTCGCACAAAGAAAATCCTCCAGATTAGTCTCTAACTCTATCTCTGGGGAAAAAGGTTATGACAGCTAAGCCTCCATACAGTCCTGTCAGTTTGAACATTTCCACCACCTAGTTTAACCTCTTTTGACAGAAATTGTTCAGCACCTTAGGCCAACTAGCTGCCGCCTCGACACTCTGTCTGCTGTCTTTTTTAAAGATGTTTTCAACTGCTTAGCACTGGATGAACTACAGACAGCTGGCTTGTTCCAAACACCCTGAAGACCTGTTATTAAGCAGCTTCTAAAGAGGCCTAATGTGCTTCAGTCATAATTAACTAAGGGCCCATATTTAAAAGGCCTTTCAGTTAAGTCTAAGTTTGAGAAATGCCTAACAACGAGTTAAAAGTAATGAGGACTACAGCGTGCGCTATTAGGATCAGCCTCAGACTTTTTCACAGCTAGGAAACCTTTCTTTATGGAATTGCTGGACGAACAGTGTTGAACTGCAACGGATCATCATGTGATAAAGTTTGTGTCTTCTTTTTCTTTACATGAGAGCTAAATCTCAAGAACTGTAGTTTAGACCGATGATCCCAATCAGGGCATCTAAAGGACAGAGGAATGTATCGTGGGGGCTTTTTAAGTCATGCTCCGGGTGATCACAGCAGGCAAAATCTGTTTTCCAGACCATTGTGGTCCTGCTATGACACAAAATGAGTCTCATTAAAGCCAAAAGCGTCAGGATGATGGTGTTAACTGCAAGCCTTTTGCATCACCATCTAATCTAAAATTGCCATATTGTCCAGGGGAGACTCTTCATGACATCCTTGCCCACATAAAAAAGCACATCAGACCTTTGTGTTTTAGAAAACACACACCACAGTCGGTTTTGAAAAACATTTCGGTGTTGCTGTATAAGAGACGGGGGATTTCTCTGGATTCAAAGAGCAGAAAGACTCCGATCCACAGATGGCCTGATGAACTCCAGGGCATTTGCATGGTAATAAAAGAAAGATGGACGAAGCAAACTAAGGGGCAGGTGTTATCACCAAATTCATTTTCCTAATCTCTCACACGCATGCAAAGACAAGAAGGCAAAAGCAAATGTGAAATAACCGTATAGGAGGTTTGAAGATTTATCATACTGGAAATAAAACAGTAACATTTCCCATGATAATGGCCAGAATAAAATTTAAAGTTCTTCCAGTCTTTGGATGACTATAAAACTAAAAAGTACATCTCAGGAAACCAGGGTTTCTGCAGGTTACAACTAAATCTAAGACTTTTTAAGGCCATAGGGACATGATTTTATATCTATTTCACAGCTATGCTGTCAAAAAATAAAGTATGTGGGGTATGAAGAAAAATCTGCCGGAATTTGTCTGGAGTATTTTCTTCTTTTTATGAATTCCCAATGTGAGCATTTTCATGCACAAAAACAGTGGGGCTTCAAATTGTTCACTTGCAAACAAACATCAAACAAACATTTAAAAAATAGCTACAGGCAGAACTTTTCAAACTTAAATTTGCCCAAATTAGATGAAAGTAACATGAACATAGACTCATTTTAACTTCCAGAAGCAGATAGCTTTAACAACAGTAGCCCAGCATCCTGGTTTAACACCAGCTCAGTTCACTGCAATCAATTCTGACCAAACTGCTCTTCAAAGTCCATTTTTATTCATGTAGCGCCAAATCACAACAAACTCATCTTGTTTGTTGTCTACACCCTGCTCCTTAATTTACACAGATCCAATGCTCCCCCCGTGGGCGAACGCAGAAACCTCGGTGCAGACCTGAGCTCTAGGTGGGCGGCCATCTGCTCGGACTGGTTGGGTTGAGGAAGAGGAGGAGAGAGAGGAGAGGTGAGAGGCAGAGGAAGAACAACATTCATAGTAATAACAGCTATAGTAAGGGGACATTCTGGCAAATGTGTTGGTTTTCATTTGATAAAGTAAATTCAATAGAAAGAACCTCAGCTTTTTAGTTTAAAAGCAGTTAACTTCATCATTTCAACAGATTTTGTAAGTAAGAGTGTTTACTGCCTACTCATTTATCCCAACGCAAGAACCTCCCTCGCTAATATGAGCAACAACTTCATGACCGCTAAACCACAAAGGTTCGTCTACATCTGAAAGGTAATAATGGACTACATTGACCCTGGAAATGAAGCACACAAAGTCAAATTTTGCCTCCAAACCATAATTATGTGTATTATTCAACATATTCTAAGACCAGGGGGACATGCACAGCTTTTAGCATTCATAACTCTCCACGTCTTTTATTAAAAGTGCATCAAGTAAAGTCCAATTTACAAATAAAAATCAGTATTGAGTCACAGGGGTGTGCATTTGTCTTATTTTATTAATTATTTTGCTTTAAATTAGTTTGGGAATTTTTTTGTAAAGAAATGATTCACACACCTACAGCTAGATTTAAACTTCGGCAGAGGGTTTAAAGAGACCAACGTAAATCCTCGGAGCTGAATTATCTCAACGCTCTTCCCCCTCACTCTGTCTATCCATCTCGGCCTTTAATTCCCCTCATCTTCCACCCATTGGGTATTATCGACTAGTATTAGGTTCTCATAGCAGCTCATGGAGTAATTCTCCATCTTTCATTAACATTCTCTTCCAATTTCCAATCACAACTTTTTCACTAAAGCAGACATCGTGGTGATTGTTCTCTTGGCAACAAACACATGTGATCAAACACATGCTCAGAAAAACTCCCGGCCATAAGCGACTAATGATCCAAAGTGTCTAATTTGAGCTGTGTGGAGCTGTGGTAGAATGACCCTGTAGGACATAGCTAAGCAACACAAATCCCGAAAGACAAAGCTCAGCTACTCTTTGTGCACAAAGACACATAAACTGAAACCTGTCTGGGAAAAGACAGGAGCACACACGCATAAATTTTAAGTATATTTTACTTTGAAGCCACTTTTCCAGTGAGATTTTGTCATCAGAATATTTGTGTGATATAAAGTAGTAATGGCTACTTGGATGTAAGTGAAAAACCACAACCGTGCATATCTCTGTCACCACACATATCCCCCCCCCAGTTCAGATTTGACTGCCAAATATCACCTCTCAGATTGGCTAAGTGTGACAGTCCATGAGCAGCAGCTCGGAACAAGCTTCAGTTAATCTGACCTCGATCCACAAACATCAGTGACGTTCCACATTTCAAAAATAGAGCGGATGGGACCCCAGATCCACGAGATTGACTTCACACAGAAATTTCATCATCGCCTCCTTGATTTTTTTGGAGACACTTCTCACATTAAACCTGACAGATGCTGCCCCTGGAAGAAAAAAAAAAATGATATACACCAATTCTGAAGCTCTGCAATCACCTCCGTGCCTTGAAGCAGGTGCAGCAAGCAGGCAAAAAGATGAAAATAGAACAAATTGACAACGGAGACGCCAAAAACAGCAACACAGACTCCTGTGTGTGAGTGTGTGTGTGTGCGTACGTGCGAAGGTGTGTGCTGTCAGTTTCCAAAATAATCAAAATAATCCTTCACAATCAAAAACCTTCAAATGTTTTTGACAGTAAAGCTTAGAATAAAAGAAATATTTATCATTCATGTTTTTTTTTTAGTGTTTCTCTTCCAGTCCTAAAAATTGGGTTCCATAATGTAAAAATGCTTCACTGGAGAAATTAGACAGTGATTTAAATCCTCCAGTCATCAGTTGTTGTGTTGATATTTCATTAATTACCCCTTGCAAGCAGGTAAATTTACTTTTAATCATCCTCAAAAATCCAATCTTTCTTGATATTGGATGCAACTTTTCCGAAGCCATCTTCATCTTAGTGTTACAGCACATTTCATTGTTCCCACTCGCCTGAAACCAGCTGGCAGAAACTAACAAATATGCCTCTTTTAATTTAGACGTTTGCATGTTTTATGAAGTCAGTGAAGGCAGATCTTGAGCCGATTGCCAAGCTTCTCCAAAAATGGTTCCGAGACAGCGAAACACCGTTCATTATGGATGGGATTGTAGAATAACCAGCTACCTTTGAAAACACTCCAAATGGGACATCTTTGTCCTCAGCATTATCTAATTTTAAGTTTTTGCTGTACAAACTGTTATTTCCAGTAAACAGTGACTGCATGCTGAGTGGGTTTGACACGCTGGCCTTTAGGTCGATATATTCATGAAGCACAGGGGGCACAGAAACCATGATCACCGCTAATTAAAGAAAAGACTCCAGTCAGTCTTGACTGAATAGAATTATTTCAAAAGTTGGATGATGAGAATATTTAGGAGCTTTAAATCAAAATGTGAAGAAAGTAGATGGGTTTAACCCAGATATAGTTACGTAAGAGAACCAAGCTCCCCTACCCTATTTACCTCCTAAGCCCTCCACTGATGCTGAACTCCTTCTGAGGTGAGCTGCTATCTGCAGTAGCTTGTCTCGTCCCATTTCCCTCCCAGCACCCGTGTCATTGAATAATCATTGGGGGGAAGGTGTGGAGGGGGCTGTGCATCTCCCAGTCTTACCGGTGGCTGCTGAGAGTTGAGTGCCCCCCTCTTGGTGGACCCCCCTCTGGAGCTGAGTCTCTTCCACGACTCAGAGAAACGCCCCCTGGTGGTGGGACGCCCTGGCCCGGATGTCCCGGACGCAACAGATGAGTCATCCCGGCTGGAGAACGTCCGGTCCTTCCGTAACTCCCTCCGCTCGGCCCACTTCTTCTTGGACGCCATTGTGGTTGAAGATTCGTCGGAAAGACGTGGGGAAGCGAGGATGCCGAGCTGGTTTGAGACGACTGTTCTTGAATCAAACTGGTGCCACAGGTGGCATCTTCACTGGTTGCTCAACTTCATCTGATGAATTCTGAACTAGCCCGTTGGGTTCAGTCTTCTCTTTCTCTACGTCTCCTTTTTCACTTCAAAACGGTGGAATTCCAGACTCCTCTCTCCTTGTTCCCTAAACTTTTCCCTTCTTCTGATCTCTCAATCAAATAGAGTGGGACAGCCGCTCTTCACGGCTGCACTTTTGTGCTCTTCTTTCCTTCTCTGTTGTCTTCCTCTTGGAAGGATGAGAGTGAGAGAGGAGACAGGCAAAACAGAAGGTGCCGTCTGCACCCTGTTGCATGTGCTGTTACTGTGGCTCGGCCGCTGATGTTGCTTTCCCTCCGCAGAGAAGGCAAGAGAGAAAGAGAGAGAGAGAGAGAGAGAGGGAAATGGAGAAACAAGGCAATGGAAGGAGTGAGGGAGGAAGGTGGAGAGGAGGAGGGTGTTGGAGGATATGGTATTCAGAGTCGGGTAAAAGTGGCTTCAAGGCAGAGATGAAAAAATGACAAGGAGCACAGAGACTGGGCAGAGAAATGACATGAAAAAGGAAGACATGACAGAGAGACAGGTGGAGAGAGGAGAATAAAGCAGGTCTCTGGAGAGCCGGGTTCCTGTTGAGCACTGAGCAGAGCTGCTTTAAGCTGCTGAGAGGCTGAGACAGACACCCTGTTCTGTAAGTCACTCTCTCACTGTCAACACTCCTAAAACCCCCATCTCCTCCCTCTCTCTGCGCCCCGAGATTTCCCAATTTCACCCTCTCCTTCCTTTCCGTGCAGGGGCACGAGATTCCCTCTCCTCTCCTTCTCCCCTCTCGTCTTTTGTCTTTGATGTACATGGTTCACGGCTCGGGAGTTAAGCAAACCACAGTCTCAGTCTGTCTGTTGCAATTGAAGAACAAGGGATGATGCTTAATAAAACCGCCAGTTGGAATCTTCTCTGCAGTCATCTTCTCCTTTCTCGCTCTCAACTTCAAAGTCTTCAACTGCGCTAGGAGGCATTTCATACGGAGGAGCTGGCAGGAGGTGGCAGACGTTGTGATGAAAAAAGAAAGCATGTTTCTCTATTACAACCTTAAAACGCTTCTGAATGTATTGTAGCTTGGAAACAAAACAAGATAGACTGAAATATATATATATATAGAGAGAGAGAGAGAAAGATGGCAGGATGAAGAGAGGAGGACAACGTAAGGAGCGATGACAGCGTCTGAACAACAGGGAGGTTATTGTCATCGCTCCCAGCAACTGCTCACCAAAACACTGAGACAAATACACGCAGGGGTGTAATTATATATACATCTGTGTGTGTGCGTGTGCGTGTGTGTGTGTGCATGTGCGTGTGTGTGTGTGTGTGTGTGTGTGTGTGTGTGTGTGTGTGTGTGTGTGTCTGAGACAGGTAAAGTGAAAGAAAGCAAGCCAGATGTCCCCCAGAGGATTAGAGGAAGGCGAGGCATGGGAATAAGAACATATAATCACAATTTCTGAACATCACCAACTTCAAAGTTACTCTTCATTACTGTTTGGAATCACTCTCACAAAAATTACCAATTATAATACATTTCATCAGACAAGCTTTTAATTCAAACTACAAAGTGTTTGTTGGAAAAAGTTTCTCTGACGTTTAAAGGCAACTCGTTGTGCTCTGGGAAATTATGTTTATTATAGTAGAATTCTTCAGCTAAAGATCTGACAGATTATTTAATAGATGATTTAAGATAAGATGTAAATTATTAATGGCAGGACTTGTGTCCTTTACAATACTGCAGACTCTCCTAAGTACAAGTCTGGAATTAGACAGAATCTAGTCATCTGACCCAACAGAACCTTTCTCTGATATCGAATATTGACATTTGCCATGTCGCTTTAAATAGAATTTAATCATAAATATTCGGAAATTGTAATGAAATGTAAATATAATAATATAGGAAAAGAAAAAATGCAACTTAGTATTCAGAATACACCAAGTGATTGTTAGCACTAAGCTCAGATTTTGACTTCTTTGCTAAATATGTCTTAAAATAAGTCTCGTTACGTGGAAGAAAATCTAATAATGACAAACCCAGGTAATTTGCTGGAGGAATAATTTCCGGAGGAACTTTGACTATATGACAGCTGGTAATTAAGGCTGGCGTTGTGTTTTTCGCTTAGAAAATTTGCATTCTATGCCCATAGTCAAACTTCACAGCTGGCTAAAATGATGAATATATAAATTAATATTATAAATGCATTGTTTAAAGTGAACGTACATGAGAGTTACTTTAAATATTATTATCTTATCTGACAGTATTTAGACCAAATGAGGAGTTAGCATCCCTCCTTGCTTCAGCATGTTAACCTGATGTTGTCCTTTCCATGACGACCACTAGGGGCCGCCATAAAAGACACACGTCAACACTAACTAAAATTGGCCAGAAACAACCCTTGAAATGGATAACAAAATGAACATTAACAAAAAATTAACAAAACTTCTCAAGAACTGACAAAGAGGTGTGCAAAGATGCATGCCTATTGGACTAAATGGACGGATTAAAACAACAATGTACCAGAATAAAATACTTGAAATTGATTTGTGACATGCAATGTATGAATTGGTTGACAATGTGCTACAATGAGAGAGATGTTGTTGATTTAGGGGACGGGAACCTTACAAGCCACTGGCTTCCACCCGTCAACCCTTTTTTTCTTTTCGGATGTTGTTGCTGATGTTTCAACACTGATGAAAGTGAAATCTGTTGTAATAACATGTCTGGAAAGAAGAAATAAACTGAATAAATAAACCTCCGCTAAAAACACCTGAAGGATTTCAGCCACTGATGGAAACACACATTCACTCACATCGCTTTGTTTGGTTTCCTCCAACACCAGAAAAATATCCAAGATGCTCTCGCACCGGTGGATGACTGCTTTCCTTCAGGGGCTTCACCGGCTGTTTGATTTTAGATATGTGGGTCCCAGACATTTGGTTTATCACAGCCTGGTTACAAACCAAAACCACTAATTAATACTCAGGTGCGCAGCCTTTCTGTTGTTATTTACCAGGAAAAATCCTGCGCCAAAACCACTGACATAAATCATTTGTTGTATCAGTGCACCACAGCCCTGGGCTCCCAGGTCTGGATCACGATCCAGAGTGTGATCTAGATCCAGCTCCGGGTGTGCATAGTAGAAGACCATTCACGATTTGGAACTGAGGTCTAAAACACGTTTTACTTCAACATAATTCAAGGTAAAAACCAAAAGAAACATGCTCAATTTTTTTTAGTTTTTACAACTTCTCCAAAGTTTGTGGAAAAACAGTGAAAGGAAATACCAAATCTTAACTACCAGAACCCAAATGTAGGGATTTAATGATTTTTAACTGGATTTTAATCGCCATGCTGAACTTCAGTAGGAGATAATACAGCCAGCTTAGGTTCATGACAGGAATAAATTTGAAACCCTGTGACAGACTCCTTTTTCAACCCCTTCATCTTGGATATCAAAGATCCACCTACACGGAGACATGTTGTTGCCATGGTTTCTAACCTGAAAACTTGGATGTGGCATGATCAGCGTTCCATTAAACTCCTCGCGTGTGTCATCATGTACACTCATGTACGATATCGCATTACATCCATGATGACACACATTCCACCACAGCAGCAGCAGATCCACCCACAGAAAATACATGACGAATACAGAAAATACACACAAATACTGAGTTTACCGAAGGCATTGATCGCATTGTCTCAATCGGTTTGAGTTGATTTGAGACTCAAACAGTCCAACTAAGAAATAAATTTGCATGTCTCATCAAAATACATCCATTAATCCAAGGTCTGTTCATGAAACAAGGAACTTTTTTTTTACAGCTTTTTAATTGGCTGTCTGATGAGATGAATATTTTGTCCAGGGTTCTGTTGGGTGTCAAGTTCTGACTCTAACAAGTTACAGAAAGAAAGAAATAGAAAAGCAAAGCATGCCCCTGCAAAATGAGCTGTGGTTAATAACAAAGTGCTTGAGAAGATTGCTCAGTTGGATCCTGCATTCCAACACAAATACAATGTTTTCACCTCTTCTTAATTGGAAATTACATTTTGATCTTAAAATTTATTGAAGTTCAAAGTGCATCTCTTTCACAAAGTGATCAAAAGAAATGTTGATTTTTTAACCCACATGGAGAAAACAGAAATACAGTGTATGAAATTCTGTTGGTGTTTCAGTCAATTCAAATACAAATATTCAAAAACACAAACAGAAAATGAGAAAATGATTCAGCTCATTGACCTGAAACTGAGCTTTGAAATTAAGTCGCATCATTTTTTTATGATTTCCAGTTATGATTTTGATTTTTTTCATAGCATTTTCACTTAAATTCAATTGAATTTTTAAAAAATTAACAAATTCTACAGTCTTATCGACTTTTATCCTCTTAATATATTTGAGTTGATTGATCTTTGTCACTCTCTTTCTTATGAAAAAGGTAAATATAGAACCAATGATGTGCATACATACTTATTCACTCACATGTTCTGTGATCCATTGCATTATGTTGAAAGGCCTAAAGGGGAAGCATGTTTCCTACCTTAATCTCTGTGCACAGCGGGGTCAGAACTCGTCTAGCGTGAGATTTCCTTGTCATTTTTCCTCTGAAGGAGGAGAGAGAAAGAGAGAGAGAGATGAAGGAGAAACATTTGATGTCAAAGTGAATAAACACATCGGAGAAGCCAATCGATGGCACTTCAAATCTGGATTCATCAAATTTCTACATAGTCCAGACGTCACATTCCAAACATAACAGACACAACATCATAAATTGGAATGGAATATTTTTAATTTGCAGTTTTC